>CAUYQG010062691.1:0-35431 GCA_963574415.1 Tarsius wallacei | reverse complement strand
CATCCAGCCCCAACCCATTTTATTTCTTACTCATATTATATGTTGGCTGCGTGGTAGCTGCAGTTCAGTTTTGCTTATCTCTTTTATTTTAGGATGCAATGTGAAGGAGCAACCCCAATTTAAAAAAAGAGCAATGATGGTATCACCCATTGGTTCTTTTTTTTTTTTTTTGAGTTTGAGTCTCACTCCATCGCCCAGGCTGGAGTCCAGTAGCATGCTCACGGCCACCCCAGCGTTGACCTGTTGGGCTCTGGCGATCCTTTTGCCATGGCCTCAGCCTTCCAAGTAGCCAGAACTACAGGTATGTGCTACCATGCCTGGCTAATTTTTGATTTATTGTAGAGACGAGGTCTCACCAAGTTGCCTGAGCTGATCTCAAACCCACAGGCTCAGGCAGTCCACTTGCCTTGGCCTCCCAGAGTGCTGGGATTACAGGCTGAGCCACCGAGCCTGGCTCAGGCATACATTTCAACAGACATTTTTGTTATATTTTAGCTAGCATTATATGTTTTGTGAGTGTTACCGAATAACCTAGTCTTTTATATTACAAGCACTGCAAATCTCAGTAATATGATTTCTATGATGCTAAATCATGCCTACATCATTAAAACAAGATCAATCATTCATTTATTTGTCACCTCTCTTCCATTTCCTTTGTCTCATTGGAGCAGGCAATAAGCAGTTATTGAGTTTGTCTTATGGTAGCCATAGAAATGGGATTATGGAGTCAGATGCAGCCTCATCCTAAAAGGGCTTCCAACATGGTAGGGAGAATTTGATAGATATACATAAATGGACAAATACAAAAACAAAAGAATGAATTCTCACTGCTCTTATGCAGTTCTACAGAAAGGCAAAGCAAGTATAGGGTATTTTAGAGGAATCCGCATAAGCGAAGCCACAAAGCTGGGACACAGCATGGGAGAAATATAGGGAGTTCAAGTTTTGTGGGAGGGAGCAGAGTGACAGGGAAATGAGGTTAGAGAAGGTGGTTGTGGCCAGATCATAGCAGGCCTTATTTGGCTCACTTGAAAGTCCTAGGTAATAAATAACAAAGGATCTCAAGTAAGGATAGAATATAGAATCAAGTTTGCAGTTTAGAAAGGTCATTCTTTCTCAGTGTGGTGGTTTGAGTCATTAGAGAGCCACAGGACCAGTTAGGATGCTGCTAACCCAGGAAAGTAATGATGGAAATACTGTACTGGAGGGAATGAAGAAGAGAAAGTAGAACTGAGTTAATTTAGTAGGCAGAATTTGCAGGATATAGTGACCAATAGGATGGATGTGGTGGTGACAATGATCTCGGTTTCTTTTTTAATTAATTTTTTATTTTATTTATATTTTTTAAATAATCAGTATTTTTTATTATGATATTGTGGGGTACAGTTAAGGGTTAGGTATACAAATATGCTTCATACAGGCACCCTTGTTGATAAGAGGTGTCTCCCCGTCCCCAGACAGATATTGAGTACCGTTAATCCCATCTCCCTTCCCCTCCCCTCCCCATAGTTTCCCACCACTGTCAGTCATTTTCTTATTTTAATTAATTTTTAAATTGACAAGTAAGAATTGTATGTATTTATTGCATACAACATGCTGTTTTGAAGTTTGTAACATTGTGGTATGGCTAAATTGAGCTAATTAACATAAACATCTTTGTAGACTTTTAAAAAGTTGAGCTCATAGGAGAGTAAAAAGGTGGTTATCAGGGACTGGAGGTGGGGAAATTGGGGAGACGTTAGTTGTTAATCAAAGGATAGAAAATTCCAGTTAGCAGGAAATAAGTTCAAGAGATCTATAGTATAATATTGTGACTATAGGTAATAACAGTGTAGTATTCTTGAAAAACCACTAAAAGAGCAGATTTTAAGTGTTTTTGGAGTTTCTGATGGAATTTTCTAGTTGAATGGTAACATCATTCCTGAGAGAATAAGTAGAGAAAGAGGGACAGGTTGAGGGAAAGATGATAAGTTGGTTTTAGACATGTTCCAAAGGGAGATATAGATAGATAGATGATTGATAGATAGATAGATAGGTAGATGGGTAGATGGGGTAGATGATAGATGATAGATAGATAGGGATATCTTTTATTTTATTTGAAAGGCTAAGTACACAAACTTAGGAACTAATGTCTTTTGGAAATTAAGATAAAGTTGACCTGAAATTTTAAGTCCACGAGGACATGTTTTTTTAGGTTCTGACTTCCTCAGAACTTCAGGAATGCATTTATTTCTCATAAAGCACAGTGAGCCTTTCCGAGCAAGGAGTGGCTAATGGTATGAATATACTCTCATTCTGCACATTCCATTTATAGCCTAGAGAGAAGGTTTAAGATTGCTTCTGCGTTTCAGGTAATTCAGAGGTCCGTGGGGCCAGCCAGCCTGAGCTTGCTTACCTTCAGAGTCTACGCAGCACCAAAAAAGGACTCACCTCCTAAAAATCCCGTGAAGGTTGATGAGGTAACATGCTGTTCATGTGACATTTTGAATGTCTGATTTAGTAACTGTGGGAGTTTTTGCAAATTGTGTATCAGAAGATATGACATTTAGAAGACATTTAAAAGGAAGAATATATTTACTTATAGCTTGTTTAATTTGTGAGATGTTACCAAACTATGGCTTTGTCAACAGATAAACTTTAATGGTACTTAGCTAAGAGCATAATTAAGGAATATTTTATAGATATTTAGCAAGGAATCTGCTGTGTCCTAGCGGATTATAAACACAGCTAACTCTTCCGAGTAACCTCCCTGATTCTTGGCTTATCTTGATTCTTATCACGCAAGAAAGTATTCATATTTTTCCCTCTCTAAGAAATTAGAGATCTAGATTCTTTCTGTTTCTTGGCTGAAATAAAGGCTAATAAGTAGGTACTTAATAAATACTAAATACATAAAACAAGAAGTCTTCTCCCCATTGTTTACATTCCTTTTTATCTGGACTTCCCACTATTATTATTTTTAAGTCAGAGTCTCACTCTGTTGCTCACGTTGGAATACAGTGGAATGATCACAGCTCACTGTAGTCTCGAACTCCTGGGCTCAAGCAGTCCTCCTGTCTCAGCCTCCTGAGTAGGTGGGACTACAGATGCACATTACCACACCTGGCTAATTTTTTGTTTTCTTGTAGAGGAGCAGTCTCACTATATTGCCCGGGCTGGTCTTGAACTCCTGGGCTCAAGCAATCTTCCCACCTCAGCCTCCCAAAGTGCTGGAATTACAGGCATGAGCCAGTGTACCTGGCCCCACTGATTATTTTAGATACTCAGTTTCTATTGCTTTTGAAAAAAGGTCTACCATCAGTCCTGGGCAGCGTTACTTGAATGGTGTTTACATAAAGCTAACTAGCTTATCTTTACCCTTTACTCTCTTCTCAGGCCTTGGGACAGTAGCATTTTTGAGGGTGAAAAATGCAGCCAGTAGTGGCTGTGAAAAGTTTCTTCTCTGGGTGGAGAACAAACCTGCTGTCCTGCTCTGATTAGTGTCAGACTGGTTATTTCAACTAAGTGACATGCTCTTCAGTTCTTCAGTTACTCTCAAGCCTTTTTTTTTTGCCCCTTCACACACCCTTTAGAACAATAAAATTCTTTTTTTTTTCTAAACTGAATCTAAGGTGGAATACCAAACACCAGAATATAAAATGGATAAAGGGGGAGCTACTTTGGAGCTCAGTGGTTAGGGAAGGGGTAGGACACCTCATAGCCCTGCCCTCTTGTCCATTAAGGAAATAAGTAAGGTACAAAGATCATCTGAAGTAAAGTTCAGGTTGCATATAACCCTTAGGATCACTGAAAGTCATGAATTATTAGAAATATTATACCCAAGCCGGGTGTGGTGGCTCACACCTGTAATCCCAGCACTTTGGGAAGTGGAGGTGAGAGGAGTGCCTGAGCCCAGGGGTTTGAGACCAGCCTGAGCAGCATGGCGAGACCTTGTCTCTACGATAAATCAGAAAAATTAGCTGGGCATGGTGGCGTGCGCCTGTGATTCCAGTTACTTGGAAGACTGAGGCAGAAGGACCACCTGAGCCCAGCTGATTGAGGCTGTGGTGGCTGTGATCGTGCCACTGTATTCTAGCCTGGGCAACAGAGGAAGAGTCTGACAATGAAAAGAGAAAGAAATATTATACCTATACATTGGATAACTTATTGTGTGATCTCATTACTGTATATGCCTTTTAATTTTTGTTTTGTTTTTGTTTTAATGTATGCAGCTTTCACTCTACTCAGTTCCCGAGGGTCAATCTAAATATGTGGAGGAGCCAAGGTCCCAACTTGAAGAAAGCATCTCACAGCTCCGACATTACTGTGAGCCATGTACAACTTGGTGTCAGGTACAACTGTTCTGGAAATGGAATGAACGCATTTCTGTTTAGAATCAATAGTGAAAAGTCTATATTGGCTACATGTTTTTGGAAAAAGGCGTGATAAAGGGCCCCAAATTAAAAATGTCCCAGGTTACCCCTGTTCATCAGTGCCATCTGGAGAGGGGGCACAGAGATACCCTAGTTTCCTGGTGGCAGCTGTTGCCACCGTTGCAGAGAGAATTTCCCTCTTTCTGGGATGGGCATCATGTGGCATCTTTTTTTTTGAATTTATGCAAATAACTATATTGTCATGAAAATTAGAATACTCATGAATAGTTTCCAAATTCTGAAGGGATCAGGGAGGGAGAAGAAGTAATTATTTCATATTTGTTCACAAAGATATACTTTCTATCGTGTGGCATCTTGACTACAGAGTGGAAGGCTGGGGACTACCTTGTTGGTTGCAGTTATGAAATTATTGTCTACCAAAGGATAATATGGGGCTGAACTCTAATCCAAGGAAAAAAAAATATAAACCTTTCTATCAAAATTGGGAAGTTCGGTGGCTCAGCCTATAATCCCAGCACTTTGGGAGGCTGAGGTGAGTGGATTGCCTGAGCCCACAGGTTCGACCAGCTTGGGCAACTTGGTGAGACCTTGTCTCTACAATAAATAAAAAATTAGCCAGATGTGGTGGCATGTGCCTGTAGTTCTGGCTACTTGGAAGGCTGAGGCGGAAGGATCGCCTGAGCCCAGCAGGTCAGTGCTTGGGTGGCCATGAGTGTGCCACTGCACCTAGCCTGGACAACCGAGTGAGACTCCAACCCAAATTAAAAACTGGTAAGTTTATCTCCTACCAGAGAGTCTACAGATCAATGCCACTTTAATTGGGAATGGTTACAGAGCATTTTGAATACTATAATAGGAGGGTAGGTATTAATATAGGGTAGAATTCCATACTAGAGCACTGAAATGTTTGCCCCAATGACCAAAGAACTATGTATACAGGTTGGCTTCTGCCCCACCCGTGTTTTAGATCAGGCAATTTCATTATATGGATGAAAGTATTTCAGTGATTTTTAACATCTGAAACTGATGTTTACAATCTATAGAATGCTTTTGTTGACTTTGATACATAAGCTTGTCATACTTGATCTTGATTTTGAAAATTGAGGACAAATTAAGCCAGGCACAGTGACTCACGCCTGTAATCCTAGCACTTTGGGAGGCCGAGGTGAGAGGATTGCTTGAGCCCAGGAGCTGGAAATCAGCTTGGGCAACATAACAAGACCTCATCTCTACAAAACATAAAATTAGCTGGACGTGGTGGTGCTCACCTGTAGTCCCAGCTATTTGGGAGGCTGAGACAGAAAGAGCACTTTAGCCTAGGAGTTTTAGGCCAAAGTGAGTCATGATCATGCCATTGTACTCCATTCTGGACAACACAGTGTGACCCTGACTCAAAAAAATAAAAGAAAATTAAGGACAAATGAATACTAACTAATATGTAGATGCAGCTGGGTACGGTAGTTCACACCTATAATACCAGCACTTTGAGAGGTGGAGGTGAGAGGATTGCCTGAGCCCACAAGTTCGAGACCAGCCTGGACAACATGGTGAGACCTCGTCTCCACAATAAATCAAAAAAATTAGCTGGACGTGGTGGCACATGCCTGTGGTTCCAGCTACTTGGAAGGCTGAAGCGGAAGGATTGCCTGAGCCCAGCAGGTCGAGGCTGTAATGGCCTTGAGCATGCGACTACACTCTAGCCTGGGTGACAGAGTGAGACTCCGCCTCAAAAAAAAAATGTAAATGTGTGTGAAATGGTCTAGATTTACCTTGCTTGAGATTTACAAATTCAATTTTCATTCAGAGTTTGTTTTATAATTTTTAATTTCCACTGTCTGTGCCACTGCTAAACTTTTGTACACCAATTTAGAAAGAAAATAGTAAGCATGGGCTGTATCAAGAATATAAATTAGGCCATTATACTTAAGTATCATAGCATATTATTGAGTTAAGAAATACCTAGCTTGAACCCAGGAGTTCGAGACCAACCTGGGCAACATAGCGAGGCCGCATCTCTACCAAAAATAAACAAAAAATAGTCAGGCTTGGTGACGTGCACCTGTAGTCCCAGCTACTCGGGAGGCTGAGGTGGAAGAATCTCCTGAGCTCAGGAGATTGAGGTTGTGGTAAACTGATTGTGCCACTGCCATCCAATCTAAGCGACAGAATGAGACCCTGACTCACACACCCAAAATGAAATACCTAAAGACTTTATACATAATGTACTGTAAAATGCTTAGACTTTATTCCCTTATTCTAGAAGATTTTTAAACCATCTGCTGGTAGTTAAGGTAAAGTCAGCAAATTTGTGCAAATATTTTTATATCATGTAGGCATGACTACTGTTATTTCTAGCCTGTCTTTTTGGGGGTGGGTAACAAAAGTACTTTGTCTCTTTACCTTTCAATCTATGGTTGCATTTTGTTTTTCACTTTTTCTTCTGTTCATGATACTCAGTGCAGCAAAATACTTCTCTGGATGATAGACTAGCTATCAACATATTTACTCACACTACTTCTAAAAAAAGCTTTCTTGTAATTATAATGGTTTTATTTTCCTGGGTAGAACAAAGTCTTCATGAATAGAAACATTTCTAATTCCTGCCTCCTTTTCAGACCAGTAATTTCACGCCCCTTTCTTGAAGAGCTGATTTAATTTTTTTTATAGTAAAAAGAGCTGGTAAAAGGAGTGGGCAATCATTTAAGACATTGATCTGTAGACTTTCTTTCATTTTTTTTATGGGCAAAAAATCCAATAGTGGATTTTGATGAAGCAATATTTAGTTATTTATGTCTTCTCCCAAATTCAGCATCTGTTATTTAAGGTCATTTAAAAGAATGAGAATAACTTGTTCTGACTTGAACTGAATTACACAAATCCTTTCTCTAAGTAGCAACTAGTTCTTATACCTTCTGGTGCTCATGTATCTCTTTTCCTGTCTTCACTGTAGACTTCTTGTAGACCTTCTAGTTATCCCTTGTTTCCTTTAGGATCATCTGATGTTCATTTACAAAGCCTTTTTTTATTGTTAAGAGAATGACACTTCATTTGCTTCAGGATTGAGGTGTCTCTCCAAACTGAGATTTAGGCTCCTTTGTCTCATTAGAGCTGGGCACTCCTGCTGCACATTGGCAGTTTCCAGACAAAGGCTGTAATTAATGGCAAATCAGGGAATGAACTTAATATGAAAGACAGATTTAATCTCATGGGGAAAGCCTTTTCACTGTAATTATCAAGGGAATTGATTTTTAGTCTATTTTCTTCAATTTGAATGGAAGAGTAGAAAGGCTGAATCCAGAATAGCAAGCCATTCTGCTGAGCAGTTTGCAGTGAATGGAAAATTACAAAAGTTAAAAACAAAACCAAAGCATCCAGATAGACAGTATATCCCTTTGTTCAAAAAGTATTAACTGCTGGGCGTGGTGGCTCATGCCTGTAAACCCAGCACTCTGGGAGGCCAAGGTGGGAGGATTGCTTGAGCCCAGGAGTTTGAGACCAGCCTAGGCAACATAGGGAGACCTACAAAAAATTAGCTGGGTGTGGTGGCTCATGCCTGTAGTGCTGGCTACTTAGGAGGCTGAGGTAGGAGAATCACCTGAGCCCACAAGGTTGAGTCTGTGGTGTGCTGTGATTGTGTCACTGCACTCCAGCCTGGATGGCAGGGTGAAACCCTTCCTCAAAAACGTAAAAAGTGTGAATAACATGATAATTATTCAATATAAATTCAGACAGTATATTTATTCTGTTACATTCTAATCAACAAATCCTACTCATTGAGTTTCTTTTTACCTTTTTAGGAAACATACTCCCAAACTAAGCCCAAGATGCAAAGTTTGGTTCAATGGGGATTAGGTAAGTTTATTTTTATTAGGCATACTTAATTATTAACATTGGACTCTTTAACCAAGTTCCATGAACAAGAGATCTGTGGATTCCTTAAAATTTTATGCAGAATTTTAGAGCTATGTGGATTTTTATGCAAAGAGGATTTACTGTTTTCTTTTTTTGTTGTTTTTTTTGTGGGGGGGAGTGAAAGGTTCCAGTGGAAAAAATGGAAAACCTGTTAGACAAATTCTAAAGGAGCTGTAACACTAGGCTCTGTTGTTTTCATCAGATTTCAGAGGGCTAGTGTCTCCAAACACTCAGATACATCTTTTCAAGATCATTAGGATTCTTGGGCTAGCAAGTATAGATATACTTCATTAAAAAAAAAAAGCAAAACAAAAAATTATTTCCAGGCACAATCTAATCTACCACACTAACTCATCAGTAGATTTTCAGAATCAGAATAGCTCTTTTGTGCTATGAATACATACTCTAGAAGTTTCTAGGCAGGAAGGAACCAAGCTGGTATGTATCAGTTCTTGGGAAAAGTCTTATTGCATAATTAGTAGTATTCTTACATTTTTTATTTGGTTTTTATTTTTCTTGATTGTTTTCGCATGTGGGCCTCTTATCACATATACTTATAAACTGGGTTCACAGTCTGTATTCTGACTAATATCGGTCAGGAACTGGTAAATTAATAGAGACACTGATCGAACTTCATTTCATTCCTCTTATTTGATCAGAATCACTCGTTCTTTAAATTATTAAAGCATGTTAATAAGTAACATCTTAGTTTTATTAATTTCTGGCAAATCAGAATCACTCGTTCTTTAAATTATTAAAGCATGTTAATAAGTAACATCTTAGTTTTATTAATTTCATAAACATTTAGTGCTTATGATGTGCCAGGTACTATTCCAAGTACTTTAGAAATATTTATTTAATCCTCGTAACAACCCTGACAGATAATTTATCATCTTAATTTTTCATCTGAGGAAACTAAAGAACTCCTGATATAATCTTTTATTCTGTACATGTGTAACTGAGGAGGCATCTTCATTGTCACCTGTCATTTCCCATTGATTCGTGACAATAGGCATTATTTGCAATGTTAGTCTTTTTTCCTCCTCCTGGACTCATCCTTACTGCAAAGGCTTTTAAGAAGAAACGTTCCTTTATGAGTTGTATTGTTGTCTGCCAAGACAATCAGTCCATTTTCAGCCTTCACAGCCAAGGCATGTTACCAGAAGCTGAGCTGCAGCTTCAGTACAGTCTTAAAACATATCTTCTTTCCCATTTCTTTGTGATTTACCCATTTTGGCTAGGCTCACCAAAGCCATCTGGGTGTCCCTCTGTCAACTGCTCTGTGTACATGTCTAGAATTGAGCAACACTGGGCTGCCAGGCAAAAATGAAAGGAAGTAGAAAATTGCCTCAAATGACCCACACTGGAGGATGAAAAATAAAAACTAGATTAAAGACAGAATAAGCAAAAGACCAGACAGTAATTAATGCAAACATAACACAAGCCTTATAGTAGTATTTAAAATGATCACATTTCCCAAAGAACCCAGGAAAGGAAAACTAGCATGTATCTGATATTACCTAGGGTAGAGAATTACTGAGTTTATCAGCTTATTAGTTCAGCTCTACATACATTTGTGAAGTCTCCATCATGCCAAGCGTTGAAGATTGAGGTTGATTAAGACAATGGTCACAGCCACTGAGATGCATATGATAAATTGTTCAATACTAGTGCAAAGACAGAGACCAATCACAAACCATTATTGACCAATCACAAACCAGAGGAAGGAAACTCTATTAAACTAGTTTAATAGAGATTGTGGGAGATGGATGCAGTCAGGGAAGGATTTCTGAAGTGAATCTTGAAGGAGCAGCATTAGCCACACTAAAACATGGGAGTGGGACTGTGGGCGGCAGGCATTCCAGGCAGTGGGCACAGCATGATCAAGGCTTAGAAGTGTGACATGGTGTTGAGTGTCTGAGGAACCATGAGCAGATAGGGAGTGCTGAAAATAAGGTTGAGAGAGAGATGTAAGTCATGACCTACCTGAAGTTCATTTGTGAATTCATCCAGTATTCATCACCTCCTGGCAGTGTTCTTAATAAATAAATATCTATTGAATGAACATCCATTATTGCCACTGAGGAAAGGTAACGTAGAAGTCTAAGCAATCCACCGTTAAGGAACTTACATTCTTTTTGGGAGACATCAAATACATGCCTGAATAATTAAACACAAGGTAATATAGGATTAGGTACCAAGTGATGATACAAAGAATATGACGGGACTTTAGAGGAGGGAGAAAGGTGTAGACTGGTGAGCTTAATTAGGAAGATTTTTTTCTGAGGGGGAAGGACTAAAGCTGGCTCTTATTTGGTGAGATCGGCTCAGTAGAGAGAGGAGGGGAAGCATCATGTGAGTGAAGTCATAAGGCATCTTCAGGCATGGTGAGTAGGCTCGTGTGTTGCATTTACTTTTATTCCATTTACTATCAACAGTGGCTATTTCTTGAATGAACTTGTACTGCTACAAGTTTCCTTTATTATCCAAATTATTTATTCTATTTTTGAGTGTGAATCATGAGTTCAGATGCCAAAGGATGCTTATTTTTCTGAGTCCAATGTATTCGGTTCCTAAGTTTCAGAGAACAAGCAGCAAAACTTCAGACAGCAACAGATCTATTCTAAAGATTTATCCAACTCTGTTCTGTTTTTGTGTTTGGATAACAAGAGTTTGGATAGTGAGGGATCCCCGTATTTGTATTTCTCCCTGTGCAAAAAGCTGATTCAGATCTGATGCCTTCGGAAATGTGAGGTAATGTAACATTACTTTATTGTCAGTAAGTTGTCAGACCAAAAGTGTTTGAAAATTGGACACTTGCTATATGAATAGTATATCTTGTTTATATATCACATAAAATGTGTTGAAAAGAAGCATACTAGCAGAAAGCAAAGAATACATGGTTTAAAAAGCATTTGTTACTATTATGCTAATTATATACTATATAAGACTTTTTTGTTTGTTTTTTAATGAGCAATTTATGGAACTGCTTCCTGGTTTGATTTTATTGTAGACAGCTATGAATATCTCCAAAATGCACCTCCTGGATTTTTTCCAAGACTTGGTGTTATTGGTTTTGCTGGCCTTGTTGGACTCCTTTTGGCTAGAGGTAGGTGCGATTTTGTGGGTTTCTTTTTTTTTTTTAACTGTCAGTTCATATGGGAGAGACAGGGTATATGTTTGACTCTTTTATTTACCAGTTTTCAGAATAATGAATTGGTTCTTAAATATGGCTTTCTTAATGTATAATTGATATGGTTGTTTATTCCTTTGTATTTGATTTTAACCATATAAGGAAATTGTATACTCTTGGTTTAAAAAAAAAAAGAAATTAAGCTGGGTGTGGTGGCACGTGCCTGTAGTCCCAGCTACTTGGGAGGCTGGAGTGGAAGGATTGCTTGAGCCCAGGAATTCGAGGCTGCAATGAGCTATGATTGTGCCACTGCACTCCAGCCTGGGGAGCAGAGCAAGACCTGTCTCTAAAAATAAAAATAAATAATAATAATTAGTTATCCTTTATAGGCACATTTACTTGATCAAATCTCTATTTCTCTTTATTACAGAAAGAGTGAAATTTTGTTCAAAGTCTTTTACACCTGAGAAATAAATTGTCTCTAAATGTTTCACTGTCAAGATCAGGCTATTGGCCAGGCTCAGTGGCTCAGCCTGTAATCCCAGCACTTTGAGAGACTGAGGCAAGTGGATTGCCTGAGCGAGCCCGCGGGTTCAAGACCAGTCTGGGCAACTTGGCGAGACCTTGTCTCTACAATAAATAAACAAAAAATTAGCCAGGCATGGTAGTGTGTGCCTGTAGTTCTGGCTACTTGGAAGGCTGAGACGGAAGGATCACCGGAATCCAGCAGGTAGACGCTGGGGTGGCTGTGAGCGTGCCACTGCACTCCAGCCTGGGTGACAGAGTGAGACTCCAACTTAAAAAAAAAAAGAGCAGACTATTACTAACAATAAATAGAACAGTAATTTAATAGAGATTTTATTAACTTCTTGATGTGGCATGACTTCAATCAGTGATGATGTAAAAACTTTAAACATTTTTAAAATTAAAACTAATGAATGTCAACTTAAAAATATCATTACACTGCTGTATTACAAAACACTCATAGGAAATGAAGAATGATAAAACGTTTCACTATAATGAGATTAATTTGTTATGAACTATTTAAAGTTTTACTGATTGTAAAATAAATGTTTATGAGCTGGGCTAGGTGGCTCAGCCTGTAATCCCAGCACTTTGGGAGGCTGAGGTGAGTGGATTGCCTGAGCCTGAGGGTTCGAGACCCGCCTGGGCAATTTGGCGAAACCTCATCTCACAATAAATCAAAAATTATCCGGGTGTGGTAGCGCGTGCCTTCAGTTCCAGCTACTTGGAAGGCTGAGGCGGAAGGATCGCTGGGGCCCAGCAGGTCGAGGCTGCGGTGGCCGGGAGCGGCCACTGCACTCCAGTCTGGGCGACAGAGTGAGACTCCAACTTAAAAAAAAAAAAAAAATGTTTATCGAATAAAATTCAGACATTACAAAGATTTCTAATGGAGAAAGTTTATGAACCCTATAATCAGACCCCCATAAAAGAGAACATAGAGACTAGTTTGATACCCATTCCTCCAATTTAAAAAACATTCCCTCTGTGTGTATTAAACATTTGTTTTGAGTCTGGAGAGTAGACACTGTCTTGGTGTCACTCCCAGCTCACCTGTGGAAGGAACTCATGCCACAGTCTTCATGCCCTCCTCCCATTCATGTGGGATATATAAGAATTAAATTCCTGTCAGGCATGGTGGCTCATATGTTGGTACACACCTGTGGTTCCAGCTACTTGGCAGGCTGAGGCAAAAGGATCGCCTGAGCTCAGCAGGTCAAGGCTGCAGTGGCCATGAGCATGCCACTGCACTCCAGCCTGGACAACAGAGTGAAATTCTGACTCAAAAAAAAAAAAAAAGAATTAAATTTCCAAGCTGAGTGTGGTTGTGGTGGCACACTCTTGTAGTTTCAGCTACTCAGGAGGCTGAGGTAGAAGGACTTCTTGAGCCTAGGAGTTCAAGGATAAGTGGGCTATGATTATGCCACCGCACTCCAGCTTGGGCAACAGAGAGAAAGACCTTGACTCAAAAAGAAAAGGAGAGAAATAAATTTCCAGCTAGTTTTTTTATAATCAACTTGTGAACCAACTTTTTTCCCCCCAAACTTCTTTTCCCTACTTTCTTGCATAGCTGTTCAGATTTAGATAGTGTTTGAAATTGATGGACATCTCAAGGCTTGTATGTTGGGATTTTGGCTACTGTTAGGAAGATGGGAATGTGAGATTGGGTGAGAGGAACTTCTTTCTCCCTTTCCATGGTTAGCATATATGGGGAAATCTTTCAGGCCCAGAGAAAGCTCTTTCTCTGTGCTATGGGTATGTTCCTACACTGTTAAGTGTTTGTTCCCCTCACATCCACTATGGTGACCATCCTGAGGAGGATTGGGGACTGTATTTTCCTGGGCAGAACAGCAGCATGGGGACACCCACTACTCTGGGTCCTCTTCCTTTGTTTTTCTTTGTTTGTTCCTATCTCTGTTCTTTTCCTGGGAGGGCTCAGTAGTATTAAAATAAATTGAAACCTTAATTCTTTTTCACATATGTTCACACAGGCACGCACACATACACAACAGCAGGTCTTTTCCTGTGGGCATTGGGTGTACAGGCCTAAGGTGAGCAGCATCAGAGGGGTTCACCAAGCAAGATGAGTGGGGTGGTAGGGATGTCTATGAGTGGCTAAAGTGGTTTGCAGGTCTCTCCATGTAGGTGGTCCCTTATGCTGGCAGCAGCAACAGGATGGGCAGGCACGAAAGGCCCCTCGTGGTAGAGTTTCTTGAGTGTATCTGCTAAGGTATTCTGCCTCAGTTTAGGAGGATGGCCAAGACTGTGGTGGTAACAAGAGTTTCCCAGAGGTGAGTGGTGGATGATCATTCAGAGGAAGTGGGCCCAACTGGGCCACTCAAAGGTAGCAGGTGGTTGTTGCCACTAGTGTTGCTTTCTGGTGGCTCTTCCCAGTACTGGCAGCCAGTGTCCCCTCCCCCCACTCTAACCCCCCCCCCGCCCCACCGCCCCTGCCAGCCTCCTGCAGTACTGATGGTTACAGCCCACACCACTGACTTCTTGGGAGGTGTGGGCATGGAGGTGAGGGTTTGGGATTGCACCTCCTTCCTGAGGTTCTGGGGTCCCCAGGTCCTTGTGTAGACCAGAAGGAGCTGGAGGCCCAAGAGCTGCTGCTTCTCAGTTTTCCCTGAAGGAGTGAAAATCGACTGAGTGGCAGGTTGGCTGCTCTTCCCCTGGCCCTCACCTGTGTAAGCTGCCCAGGAGCTTGACTTCAAGTGGACAGGGGGATCCCAGAAGTGTCATAGGCTTTTCTTCTCTAGGATAATTATACCCTTTCAATCCAGGCAGCAGGACCAGGAGAGAAACAGTAATTTATTTTTTATTTTATTTTTTAATTTTTTTGGTCAGGAGTAATGTTTAATGGTGTTACACAGGAAGTATGTTTTTTTGCACAACTGGGAAATTTTTTTTCAGTTGAACTCCAACTGGAATGTGACTGTTCACTAAAGTACTGACATGCCAAAGAATACAAAGAGCAGTGTTAAGTTTAAAGAACTGCAACTTTAGACAGACAAGCACATGTCATTCCTACACTAGAAGTAAAGTAAGCAGGTCACATTTACAGGGCACAATTGGGGAAGAAAAATATTTTTAGGCACTCTATTTAAAGTGAACTTTATGTATTTGTAAGTTCAAAGGCTAATACAAAGAATTACAGAGCATCTGAAACAAGAAAATGGTCTCCCCATACCAAACACCATTGGAAAAGACTTGAGCAACACAGAGAGTGATGAGTATAATGAGAACATGGTGGTGATTAATGTCTGGATTGAACTTGAGCAGAGACGAGAAACAGTAATTTATTAAGAGTCTAGGTTGATAACATTTGTATTCTCTTTTGTAATCCCGTCTAATCTTTGGGACTTTGTCAATTTAAACTTTTAAAACCAATAAACAGCACTTACATTATTAAAACTGTTTAAGGATTATTAATATACACTGTGCTAGCAGAAGCACCGTGCCTGTCAGTGGAATCAAGTTGATATGTAGTCTCCTGTTTCCCCCCTACCAGTTTTCTTGACCTCATTCTCAGATTTCTCCAAGCTCTGCATCTGTCTTTTCTAGCCATTCCTCCTTTCCCCCACAGCTCTACATCCACCTACAATATGGCCTGAGACTTCAGCGTAGCTCTTGTCCTGGGACTTGTCCTCTTCACACTGTCTTAGATCTGAGCTCCCTTTTTCCTGATTTCTGTGTTATCTTCTCCTTGGTTTACTCTGCCATGCTGTTGCATTACATGCTTAAGTCACTTTAAAAAATGCATATGTTGGAGGTAAACTTCCCAAGAACCTTGCATGTCTCAAAATCACTTTCTGCCTTCGTACCAAGTGATAATTTGGTTGAGCATAGAATTTGTTTACCATTAAAACTTTGAAGGCCATGACTTCCAGCATGCAGCTTTGCAGAGAGTTGATAAACTCAGTCTGGATGTTTGCTGCTTCTAAAGTGATTGATTTTTTTTTTCTTCCTGGAAGCTTTGAGGATTTTCTCTTAATCTTTGTGTTGTGAATTTCCATGGTGCTGATATAGATGTTTTCATTCCTTAGCTAGACATTTTGGTGGCTTTCAGCCTTTGGCTAAAGGAAGATATCTATCTTGTATTTCTTTAAAAATTTACTCTCATTCTTATTCCTTCCTGAATTCATATTAATTAGCAATTAGGTTGTTTAAAATGACCCTATGTATGTCTTTGTGTGTGTGTGTGTGTGTGTGTGTTGGAGTCTCACTCTGTCACCCAGGCTGGAGTGCAGTGGCATGCTCATGGCCACCGCAGCCTCGACCTGCTGGACTCAGATGATCCTTCCGCCTCAACCTTCCAAGTAGCTGGAACCACAGACACGTGCCACCACGCCCGGCTAAGTTTTTGATTTATTGTAGAGACAAGGTCTCGCCGAGTTGCCCAGGCTGTTCTCAAACCCATGGGCTCAGGCAATCCTCTCACCTCTACCTCTCAAAGTGCTGGGATTACAGGTGTGAGCCACCGCACCTGGTTCCTATATATGTCTGATGTTTTCTTGGTTATTTTATTTTGTTTTTTTGAATTTTTTTACGTTGGTAATTTCAAGAGCTCTTGTTCTCTGTTCCTTTTTTCATAGAATTCTTCTTTTAATATAGTAGTTTTTGGACTTATTTGATAATACTTAATAACAGGTTTAGTTTTGTTTTGAAGTTTCTCTATTTCCTGTGGGGTTATTTTTTCTTTCTTGCCTGTCTTGGTCTTTTTCCTTTATGTTTTGGGCTTTCCTCAAATGACTGGTGATCCTTGGTTGTCTGATCATGTTTCAGAACGAGGCAACTGAAGCACTACTAAGAACTCTGTGCATAGATGGGAAATGCTGACAGGCAGGGTCTACCTCATGGGGAGCTGGATGGAAACTGACCTTATAGGGGGTGCCTACACCTGGTGCCAGTGTGAGGAAGGCTTTACTGGCGGGCACTAACACACACCCCTCCTAACTGTCTCAGTTCTCAATAAGAAATTAGTCCATGGTGTTTCTTTAGTGATACCCTGCCCCTGTGTAACAATTTGGCCTGGTGTAACTTTCTTGCCATGGGCAGTTTTGCACTGGGATGGTGTAGGGAAAGGAAGAGTCAGCTGGTCCGTGCATAGGACTTGCATCTGTCCACTCCCCACAGACCTACCATCTGTGGGTCTAAAGCTTCCCTGGAGACAGATCTGCTCCCTCCAAGGCTGCAGCCCTTCCTCAAGACATCAAGACAGTGTGTCCTTTTGTTTCTGTTCACTCTTCATTTTCTGAAAATTGGTTGATACTTCTTATCTGCCAGTGGCCCCTCCACACTTTCTCTTTGTTATGGGTTTATTAGTCTGTATTGTATTCTTTTGCTGTTTTGTTTTGCTTTGTAGAGATGGGGTCTCACTATGTTGCCCAGGCTGGTCTCAAACTCCTGGCCTCAAGTGATCCTCCTGCCTTGGCTTCCCACCTAGGATTACAGGTGTGAGCTACCTTGCCTGGTCTCTTTTACTGTTATTTTCATGAGGTCACAGAAAGGAGAGGAAAGGACGCTTGTGTTTAGTATTTAAATAGGAAGCCAGTTTGCTGTAAAAGAACATAAACCTTAGAAACCAAAACACTGGTTTGTTTGTTTGTTTTCAAAACAATTTTTTTCCTGCTTTGAAAGGGTGGTTCTCTTGAAAACATGTGCTGAGGGAAAGAAGCCAGTCACAAAGGACCACATATTTGTTACATGATTCTGTTTGTATGAAATATCCAGAGTAGGCAAACCCATAGAGATAGAAAGTAGATTAGTGGTTGCCTAGGGCTGGAGGTGTGTGGTAGAGTTGGAGGATGACTGCTAATGGGTGTGGGGTTTCTTTGGGGGATGAAGAAAATGTCCTAAAGTTGATTATGGTTATTGTTACACAACTCTGTTAATCACTAAGAGCCATTGAATTGTACACTTTAAATGGGTGAATTGTGTGAATGATATCTTATTAAAGCTGTGCAAAAGTAGTGGTTCTTTTTGGTGTGCATGATATTATTAGGTACATTCTCTTAATTTAGGAGCAAAGAAATCTTATTCAGTATTAAATGTGTAAGGTAAATTGAGATGGTAAGGATAATGAATCATCTGATGGTGTATACAACAACCTCTTATTTATTAGGTTCAAAAATAAAGAAGCTGGTGTATCCACCTGGCTTCATGGGATTAGCTGCTTCTCTCTATTATCCACAACAAGCCATCGCATTTGCCCAGGTAAGATAGACCAGTAAGCTATGATACCCCTCATGGTTATTTGGGTATGTGTGGGTTTGCTGCTTAATTTTATTTTGCAGCTTTTACAACACCAGACTAAAATTGGTTTGCACATGTAGATGAAATACTGCAAATTTAAATAATTTTCTCCACTATAAACCTTAGTTCTGGCCCTCTTTCCAATAATGCTAGTGTTCAGAGAATTTGAACACTAATTTGCACACTGATTTGAATATTAATCAAAGAATATTTAAGGTACCTTTCTTACATACTTACATGGAAGTCTAAAGACTCAAATTCTAAAGCTGATAATTGTAGGCCACTCACTAGGTTTAGGCATGTCTGGTCACAACCTGCTCTTATTGGAGTTGTAGGCACAGACTGCTCTGACCTCCACATCTTCTCCCTGGCACTGGTGCCAGCCTCGCCTTCCTTGCTAGAGACTCCAGGGACTGTAATCCTCTCTGCTGGGAAAGCCCTTTTCAGGGCACTCAAATTGGTTGCCTTACTCTTTAAACCTCAGCTTGATGGTATCCTGGCAAATAGGTAGATCACAGTGGCAGGTAACATGGGTAAAGCTGTACTACTGGTTCTCAAAGCAGCAGCATTACCTGGGAACTTGTTAGAAATGCAGATTCCCCGGCTCCACCCTAGACCAACCGAATCAGACACTCTGAGGGTAAGGGCCATCACGCTGTGGTTTAGCAAGCCCTCCAGGTGATTTTATTTACATTTATTTCTTTATTTTTGCTGGAGAATCTGGATAATTAACCTCCAGGTGATTTTAATGTCTATGATGTTTGAGAACCAGTGACGTAGACCAGTGGGGTAGCCTCAGAGAGGTGATATCTGGAGTTAGTGGGCCTCCAGACATAGAGTCCCTTGGAAAACTGCGAGAGCAAGACTGGCTCTAGGGTTTGAGGCCCTGGGCAGATTATGGACAGAGGGACTTGCCAGAACTGCCATATCACATGAAGACCCAGTTCCAGGAGGAGACAGCAGTGCAGTCACCAGAATCGGGCTCTGAGCCAGATCAACCTAATACTGAGCTCCCTGGATTTCTCATGACAGAATTGATTCCAGGTTCCCGGATCAGGCTACAGTTGTAGGTGAGAGTTCAGTGGTGCCAACTGTGGGAGACTGATGGCTTTGGTGGCGAATGCCAGTAAGATCTTTCCAGCATTGCCTTGACACTGTTTATAACAGTCCTGGAGGCAAAGAGTTAATTCTCCTGTCCCTGTACCAATCCCAGCTCAGGAACAGTGACTAACATCTGCCTGCCCTAGATGATAAAAATAATTAAACATCATCTCAGTCTGTTATGGTTTAAACACTAAATGGCTGGGAGGGTGGGCGAGGTTGCTGGTTGAAAAGCATTGTGGCTGCCCATAGAATGGGAGTCTTTTTTTTTTTTTTTTTAAATCTTATTTGCCAAAGCCTGGGTCGCAAAACATCTTTTGTATTCTCAGCCAAGTTAGTAGGATGTAAATCTGAGTTGCATTCTTATTTATTTTTCTTTTTTTCTGTTTTTTTTTATTTATAACTTTATTTTATTATAGAGATGTGGGATACAAGTCAGGATTACATAAGTAGTCTATGTGCAGGTGACATTCTTATTTATTTTTAAAGTAAGTGGGAAAGAGTTTTGTCTTTTCTTTTGTACCTAGAATAAACTAAAACAAAACAATTAACTTTATTTTCATTAGATACAAAAAACATTAGTGATCTGTTTCGGCTGATGAAAAAGTTCTGGAAATGAATAGTGGTGATAGTTGTAATGACATTGTGAATATACTTACTGCCAATGAATTGTACACCTAAAAATGGTTAAAATGATAAGTTTGATGATATGCATCACTTAACCACTATACAACCAAGCAAAACAAATATCAGTGATTAAAAGAGAGTTTCTGATACTGTTTCAGTGTCATTTAGTTTGTTTCACCATTCTAATTTTCTTTTTTTATGATTACCTTCATTTTGGATAAGCTACTTAATTACTTTATGTGCTGTTTTCTATTTAGTAATGTTTAGCTAAAAGTATGTTAAGAAAACCCTTAGATTGATGAAGAATGTTATTTTCCTCTCAGAAATGTCAAATACTTAGAACAGTGCCATATATGTGTAAATGCTCAATATATCCACCACTGGGTCTGAGAATCATACATATCATATCATATATTATATCATATAAATTTTAAGAACAGTAGGGGTAACTGGAAGACTATAATCTGTAAAAAGTCAACATGTTGCAAAGACCACTGAATTTACTACCACTATGACCTTGTACGAGATACTTGGCCTCTGAATGTTTCCTTTGTCTTTGTCTACTTGCTACACAGAGTTGCTGCTATACAGGATAGAGATAATTCATGTGAAAGTGAATTTGTAAACCATAATCCTATGTACAAATTAGGAAGAAAATAACTGCTTCTGGAAATTTGAAGTACTGTCATGGGGAAGAGTAATCAACTTCAATCACTTTTAGTAATCAAATTATTAGTATCATATTTTTGGAAAGCTTAATAATTTACAAAAAGAAAACACATTTCTAACAATTCAGGACAGCTAGCCATAAGCGGGCAAGTGTATTTTCTCTCACCTTGGGGCCTGCCTCTCAGAATGTTGGAGGAATAATTCTGAGTCAGGTTACCTGTAGAAACTCAAAGATTTGGGGGCCTGGGAAAACTGGGAGCATCTTCATTGGGTTCACCCATTTTTCATCTAAGTCCCTAAAATGAATGATTGATTTTCAACTTAGCAAATGTAATTTGATTGACTATAATGTGCCAGGAAGGGTACTAGATGTAATAGGTAGAAGCCTTCTTTTAGTGTCTGATTTTTCAGGCATTTCCCATATCAGCAAATGTGTTTGCCTACATTTTTTTTTGAAATTTTGAAAGTTTAGAATATATACCTGTAATTTATAGCAAATTATTTCCAAAGATAACTATATACAACCAATTATTTTTTCTTCTTAATCATTCATTCTTGCTATCTTTTTATTGGTTTATGTCATACAATTGTAATGTTAATCCCAAGACTTCCTGTAGTAGTCATATGCATAAATACAGGTTTTTGGGAAAACAGGAAAAAAGAAAACAGAAAATTCTCTTCCTTACCAGTTATGTTTGGACTAGAACAGATCTTTCCTATTTTGTTTCAAGGTCAGTGGGGAGAGATTATATGATTGGGGTTTACGAGGATACATAGTCATGGAAGATTTATGGAAGGAAAACGTTCAAAAGGTAAGAAACATTTTTTTCTTTATCTTCCTTTTGGTTTAAATACGTGGTTTCTCTAGGATTTTGTAAAATACTTGAAAACACTATTGCTTTTCTTGCTTTTTCTGTTTGTTGCTAGTTACCTCTCTAGCACATATCTTCTGGTTATCATTATTGGAAGAGCAATAGAACTTCTGAGCGTTTGGTTATTATCAGCAGGGCTAAATAAGTGGTGACCATTAAATGCATTCCCCCAAAGTCTTAAACCATATATTCCATTCTATTATATTTATAGTTTGCCCAAAGTGTAGCATGTTACCTGAAAATTTTATCAAAACTGGATTCAAAGGGAACATACTACGCTCCCAGGAAAAAGACAAAGAATTGAGACCCTCCTCCTCTTGTTTTTTCACGTATCATAAGGTCTTTTCTTTCCTTTAGCACTGTTGTTTCTGTTTATCCCCCAGGCTTCTCGGCCCAGCTGAGGGCGTGAGCCATGGTGTGTTGGGGACCAGCCACCAGCTACAGGCCACGTTCTCTATGCTGTCTGGTGGATGAGCAGCAGAGGGAGGAGGTTGTGTAATTGTAAGGACTTGTCACCTTTTATCTCTTCTAGCAGCCACATAGCTGATTAAATGTTGCCAGTGCTTGCTGGAACATTCTTTCTTTCTCCTGATAAGGAAGAATGAGTTTAGAATAAAGCTTCATGTCTCCACTAAGCACTCAGAGGCACAGCCAGCTAAGGGAGAATTAGGGTTCTTATACTACCTTCTACATCAGCCACTGAAGGAACTTCATTTTGCTCCAATTATTCTAAATGAAAATACTCTTAAAAAATATAAATAACTATCTTAAAATTAAAATCCAAGACTTTGAACTGGAATTTGGGACTAACAGAGAATAAATTTAAGCCCTCTTCATTGTTTACATAAATAATCTTACAGTGAAATCTTAAGGCGAATTTGTATACTGGTGGTTTCTAAAGGAATTAGTTCCTCTTGAGCCTGTTTAAACTAGCTCTTGAGTGGGAAGTTCTAGACCAATATCAAATGTCCTGTGGCAATCCCTTTTAAAGAATAAACGTGTAGTTTCATTTTTACTTCTCTGACATTTTTTATGGAAGCTTTCTTTCCTGTTTAAAAATATTTTTGACAAATCCACACTGAATATGGGCAAGGAAATAAAATGTCAAGAAAAGTATACACAGCCCTAGAAGGAACTGTGGAAAGTGAGACTAAATCAGCTTCAACTCCGAGTACTTACTGTGGTATAACTGCAGATGGAGGCACACCAAAGCCTAAGAGGGATCCCCCAGGAGCCTCTAAATGCTCACTATAGTGTCTATGCAGACGTATGTGCACACCAAAGATACAGTGGGGGCCACAGGAGCCTTTTGCTTGGAAACAGAGTTCTCTGACTGCTCTGAGAATTCAGCCCAGTACAGAAGCAATGGGACTGTGGTTGTAATGCCAATTAAGCAGGCCAACATGTTGTGATTTTAAAATGTTGGGTATTAAAGCTACTCAGATTTATATGTGAGTCTTTTTGGAGTTGGGTGGTAAAGACTTTTAATTAGCTCATGGTTGGTTTGCATTTCTTTCTCTGTTTTATACCCATGTCCTCTTCAGAGCTATTGAGAACTTAAAGTGTTTTCCCATTCATTTACTCTCTAAGCTTAATTTTCCTGACAGCTGTCTGTTCTCAATGTATGGTAATAACATTGCTTTTGACGATGTTAAACATTTACTACAAGTTTTAAGGGAAAAATAGCAGAAGCAGAAGGCCCTATTAAATCAAGATTCAATATACTTAAATTTCAGGAATTATCTGATAATGAAGTACCATTGTTTTTTATTAACCCCCTTAGTTAGATTTTGTGGGTTTTGGGGTTTTTGTTTTTTTTGTTTTTGAGTTGGAGTCTCACTCTGTCACCCAGACTGGAGTGCAGTGGCTGCTCCCGGCCACCGCAGCCTCGACCTGCTGGGCTCCCGCGATCCTTCTGCCTCAGCCTTCCAAGTAGCTGGAACTACAGGTGCGCGCTACCACGCCCGGCTGATTTTTTGATTTTTATTGTAGAGATGAGGTCTTGCCAAGTTGCTCAGACGGGTCTTGAGCCCGCGGGCTCAGGCAATCCACTCACCTCGGCCTCCCAAAGCGTGGGATTACAGGCTCAGCCACCGAGCCCGGCCATGAGGGAGATTTTTTTGCTTGTTTCTTAGTTTGTTTGGAAGTTGGTGTTCAATTCAGGCTTCAATGTTACAGATGTAAATGCTTTTGGTTGTGCATAGTCAAAGAAATTGTGGGCAGTATGTTTAAAACAGAGCCCTGAAATGTTAATGGTATGAATGATGGTTGAATTCTCAGTTGCATTATTTTTCACAGGGCTATATTACTCATTACTCGGAAGTACTCCAAACAAGTCTGTGGTATTTTGCTGCTCTGCTACATTCCTTCTCCCTTCTAGAAATTGATTCTAACTGTTTGTACTGAGTCTTCCATCAATAAAGTTTAGATAAGGTAGTCTTTCAATCTGTCATCATTGGTCACTTAGAGGAATTTATCTGCTTCAGCTAAAACTCTTTGTCAGACTTGTGAAGCAAAGATAGGTACATCCAGAAATATTGTCCTCATAAGTGTGGTCTAGGGTTGTTGTTTTTTTTTAAGATAAAAGAATGTATAATATGTATGCAGTTTAAAATCCAACAATATAATGACTATACATGTGCCAGTCAACCATCTACCTTTAAAAATAAGAAATTACCAATGCTTTCCAAGTCCTCCATGGGCCCCCTATCTCCCCAGAGGGAACCATTATCTGGCATTTTGTGTTTTTCATTCTTTAAACTTTGAACTTTAAATTTAACCATATATGTATATATTCTAAAACACTGTATTTGAGCTTGCTTGCCTTTTTTTGCCTTTATAATATAAATACATACACTATATATATAATGTTTATCTAGATGGAATCTTTATCCTATTTTGCAACTTGCTTTCTTCCTTTAACATTTTGTTTATGGGCCATGTATGGTGGTAATTTATTCATTTTCACTGCCATAGATTATTTCTTTGTGGGAAAATACCCATGTTGATGTCCAGTTGGGTGGTTTTCAGTATATTGCTATTATACACACAGCATGGCTTCATGGTTTGTGGAGAGTTTTTCTAGGCTAGAATTCCTGGTTCATGGGGTCTGCATATCTTTAGTTTTACTAGATGATACCAAATAATTGTTTCCATGTTTGCCAGTCTGGTGGCTTTAAAAGAGTTTTTCATTGTGATGTTGGTGTGTATGTGGCTTTACCTTACTTCTCAGTTTTTATTTTGAAAAAATTTCAGAACTACAGATCAGTTGCAGGACTAGTACAGTGAATATATCCTTCACTTAGATTCACTAATTAACAGTTGCTACATATGCTTTATCTTTTTGCACATGCATGGTATTCACACATACACGTATGTTTTATTTTTCTGAACCATTTAAGAATTAGTTGTATATATCATTGCCTTTCCACCCATGTCTAATTCAGCATGTATTTCCACAGAACATGGACATTCACTTTTATAATCACAATACCTTTGTTATACTCAGAAAAGTTAACATTTCATTGTTTACATAAATATTATCTAAAAATAGCCCATGTTCAGATTTCCCTAGCTACCCCAATAATGTGCTTTCTTTAAGCAATTTTTAAATTCTTTGTAGCTAAGTGAATTATTATAAGGCAAACACCCTTATAAACCATCACCTAGGATGAAAAAAATAGAACTTTGCCAGCCTCCACCCGAAGCCCTTTCATGTAGCCCATCCCAGTCACAGTCCTCTAGTTCCCTCTCAAAATAATGACTATCCTGACTTTTATTGTATTAACTTTCTTTTATTTCTTTATGGCTTTCTCACCTAAATATTTGTTTCTGTCCCTTTAGTCTTGGCCATTATTTTTTATTTCATATGCTTTTGACCCTTGTTTGTGTGTGTGTGTGTGTTTGCCTTTTAAGTCTCTCAATCTACAAGTTCCTCTTCCATCATTTTATTTTCCTTACAATTTATCTGTTAAAAGAACCTGGCACGTTTGACCTATAGAGTTTCTAACAGTTTGGGTTTTGCCGATTACACATTTATGGTGCAGTTTAACATGTCTCTGTGTTTCCCACAGATTTGGCAGCTGGATTCAGCAACTACTTGATCCAGTTCCTTTTTGATCCTTTTGGCAAGGCTGTAGATCTAGTAGGCACATAAGTCTGGTTTTTGTCTTGCTTTTTTTGGTGTTAGTAGCTGTTGTTGCTCAATGCCTAGACCCATTGAATCTTTGAGGGTTGGAAAATGGTGATATTCTACTTTCATTTTTCATTTTCATGTATTAGCTGAAATATTTTATTTTAAATTTTTTAAATTTTTTATTTTTAAAGTAATCACTTTATTTTTTATTTTTAAAGAAGTGGAATACAAATCACGGTTAGGTACATAAGTATGATACAATTCACAGTTAGGTATCATACAGGTAAATTTGGGTACCTTTTTTAATACATATTTTTTATTTTAAAATTGTGGGGTACAGTTAAGGGTTAGGTATACAAATATGCATTGTGCAGGTACCCTTGTTGATGAGGTGTGCCCCCCTGTCCCCAGACAGATATTGACTACCGTTAATTCCACCTCCCTTCCCCTCCCTGCCCCCCCATAGTTTCTTGCCACTGTAGCTGAAATATTTTAATAAGGAACATCTTCCCCCCATCTGTTTAGTTACTCAGTTATAATTTATATAGGAAAAATAGGATGAATGCTTGGATTTTTTCCCTTTTTTTGAGTTGGAGTCTCACTGTGTCACCCAGGCAGGAGTACAGTGGCACACTCATGGCCACCTACCACAGCCTTGACCTGCTGGGCTCAGGTGATCCTCGCACCTCAGCCTTCCAAGTAGCTGGAACCACAGGCATGCGCCACCATGCCCAGCTAATTTTTTTATTTATTGTAGAGAAGATTTCACCAAGTTGCCCAGGCTGGTCTTGAACCCCTGGACTCAGGCAATCCTCTCACCTCTGCCTCCCAAAGTGCTGGGATTACAGGTGTGAGCCACCACACCCAGCCTTTTTCCCTCTTATTTGTGTGGTTTAAAAATGATAAATTTGTTGCCTCTCATCCTCAGATCACCAATTAGTTTTGCTTTAAAAATATCATTATGAATTTTTAGATCTAAACATATTTGATGGATTTGAGTGCTTTGCAATTCTCAAAGTTCAAACTGTCCCATTTTGCTGGTAGAAGTTGATTCTGAGTCCTTTTGACATGACCCCAGTAGTCTGGCATGTCAGGCTTTTCCCAGAATTTCCCATCCCATTGTGTGTTGTCATTGTTGTTGTTTTGAGTTGGGGGGGGTCTCATTCTATTGCCCAGGCTAGAGTGCATTGGCACAATCATGGCTCACCGCGGCCTTGGCCTCCTGGGCTCAAATGATCCTTCTGCCTCAACCTTTCTAGTAGCTGGGACTACAGGCACGTGACACCATGCTTGGCTAATTTTTTTTTTTGTAGAGACAAGGTCTCACTATGTTGCCATTTGGCTGGTCTTGAACTCCTGGACTCAAGCAATAAGCAATCCTTTCACTTCGGCTTCCCAGAGTGCTGGGGTTACAGGTGTGAACCACCATGCCAGGACCCATAGTGGTTTTAATTTACATTTTCCTGATTACTAATGAGATTGAACATCTTTTCACAGGTTTATTGATTTTTTTTACTTTTTGAAAAGTCTGTTCATGTCTTTTGGTCATTTTTTGTATAGGTCATTTGTCCCTTTCTTACTGATTTATAAGGGTTTTTAATTTTTTTCTAGATATTAATTTTTTGGTTACATGTTTGCAGATGTCTTCTCTCAATTTTCAGTTTTGGTGTCTTTTGAGGATCAGAAGTTCTTCATGTAGTTGATTTATTTATCTTTTCCATTATGGCTTTCACTCTTTGACTCTAGGAGCATAGTAAAGGCATGAAATATTTATTGATTGTCCATTGCTAATGTGAAACCCTTTTAGAATAGTCTCAGCCCAAGTTCTGAGTATCATGAATGGAGGCCAGTTGTGGGTGTCGGTCCCTAGGGTTACAGATAGTTCTTTTGGGGTTGTCTTCTAACTAGCAAAACATAGCAGTATGTCTCAGTAAACGTCATATTTTAGTTTTTCACTAGGTTTTCTAAAAATGCAACAAGTTACTGTCAAACAACTGTAGAATGACTGTTAAAGGCCAACAATAATTATTTAAAGGGCAGGAAAACACATAAAGAAACATAAACTTGTTACCAACATGAAAGCTGAGCAGAACTTCTAAAACTGAGCTTTTAATAGTTGTATTCAGGCCCTTGCTGGCTCAGCAGGGAAATGAAAGGGAAGCAGCAGCCACCACCCTGAGTAAACATGCTGTGCTTTTTCTTTCTCCATTAGAAATTCCTCAGCCCTCTAAACATGGGAAAGTTTAGCTGAAAGTAAGTTATGTGATTTTAAAATAAATGTTTGTCTTTGGCCAGGCATGGTGGCTCACGCCTGTAATCCCAACACTTTGGGAGGTCAAGGCGGGAGGATTGCTTGAGCTCAGAAGTCTGAGACCAGTCTGGGTTACATAGTGAGACCTCATCTTTATGAAAAAAAGTCAAATCAAATAAAAAAGTTAGGAAGGTGTGGTGGTACACCTCTGTAGTCACAGTTACTCAGGAGGCTGAGGCGGAAGGATCACCTGAGCCCAGGAGGGCGAGGCTGTGGTGAGCTGTGATGGTGCCACTGCATTCCAGCGTGGGTGACAGAGTGAGACCCCGACTCAAAAAAAAAAATCATCTTTAAAATAAACTAGTCACAAACAAAAACTGTGTGATTCCACTTTTACAAGGTATCTCAAATAGTCAAACTCATAGAAGCAGAGAATAGAATGGTGTGTTGCCAGGTGCTCAGGGGAGGGAGAAATGGGGAGTTGCTAATCAATGGGTATAAAGTTTTAGGCAAGTAAAGTGAGTAAGTTCTAGAGATCAGTTGTACGACGTTGTACCTGTAGATCAGCAGTCCCCAACCTTTTTGGCATCAGGGACTGGTTTTGTGGAAGATAATTTTTCCACAGATAGGGGGTGGGGATGGTTTGGGGATGATTCAAGCACATAACATTTATTGTGTACTTTATTTCTATTATGATTACATTGTAATATATAATGAAATATACAGCTCACCATTTTTTTTTTAAAAAGAGACTCAAATGGAAGTGGGCAGGCCACTGCTGATTGACAGGAGGTGGAGCTCGCCTGCTGCTCACCTCCTGCTGTGCGGCCCAGTTCCTAACAGACCACCAGTCAGTGGCCTCCCTGCTGTAGATAACAATACTGTATTGTACACCAGGTCGAGGCTGCAGTGGCTGTGTGCGTGCCACTGCACTCCAGCCTGGGCGACAGAGTGAGATTCCAACTCAAGAAAAAAAAAATCTGTCAAGAGGATAGATCTCAGTCAAGTGTTCTTACCGCTATAAAAAATTTTTAAAAATTTTTAAAAATAAGGACAATATGATAGGTTTTCCATAAAGCTAAAGTTGTTCTGAATTTGTACCCTTTGTAGTTTTTTTGCTGTCTGAAATTCTAAGAAATACAAGTATTAGACAATGATTTTTCTTTTTTTTTTTGTAAACACCATTACTTAGCAAAATAAATAGAAATATCCTGAAATAGAAAAGGTCATCTCTTCAGAAAGGCATGCACTTTTGGTATCAGCTGGCAGGATACAGTGTGGCCCAGTGGCTAAGAGGGTGGGCTAAGAGGAGCCGAGTGCACCAGGCATCTACCTGACTCTGCCTCTTACTAGCCTTGAAATCTTGGGAATTTACTCCAGTGCCCTGGACACTAACTGGGCATAGTACTTCTTGGGGCTGTTTTGAGGATTAAATAAGGTTATCCATGTGAGGAACACATAAATGGACGGACTGTAGCACATGATAGTCATCAACCACAGCTCATGTGACACTGCACATTTTCGCTTCTGCCTGAGAAGATAATGTCTACTGATAGAAAATGGAACCATACCCCATAGTCAGGAGTCCTTATATAATAGTTTTAGTTTTCTGTTGCTACCGAAACAAATGACTGCAAATATACAGGCTGAAAGTAATACAAATTTATTATCTTAACTCAGTAGGTCAGAAGTCCAATACTAAATCAAAGTGTCAGCAGGGTTGCATTCCTTTCTGGAGGCTCTATGGGAGAATTTCTTTCCTGCTCATTTAGATTGTTGACAGAATTGAGTTCCTTGAGGTTGTAGGACCAAGGTCTGTTTTGCAGGCTGTCAGCCGAGGGCCGTTCCCAGCTTCCTTCCTCTGTTTTCAGAGCAAACCTGAGCAAGTCCTTTCCAACTTTCCTCTCTCTGACTCCTTCTTCTACCTCCCTCTTAGACTATAGGCACTCGTGATTTGATTGGGCCCACCCAGATACTCCAGAAAAATCTTGCTAGTTTAGGGCAATTGATTAGCAAACTTAATTCCATTGTGACTTCAATTTCCCTTTGCCATGTAAGGTAGCATAATCATAGGTTCCGGGATTAGGACTCAGACATCTTTGGGGGCTGGGGAACATTATTCTGCCTACCCCATCCAGTGAGCTAGAATTTTGTTGGGGTCTTTAGCAGGTAATTTGTTGAGCACTTCCTATGAGCTTGGCCCCACACACAAAGCTCTAGGAAGAGTCTTTGAGGCAGTTTCTATTATTATCCCCATTTTGCAAGTGAGGAAACTGCATTTTGGAGAAGTCAAGTAATTGCTGAAAATAATTCAACTGGTGAGGGACTCAGACATTTCAGTAGGCTGCTGTACCTCAAAGGTTTAGCTGGCAATCCCCCTTCACATGGCAGTTCATACTAATTGGAAGTCAGTGTTTTGATTTTTTTTTTAATGTTTCAATTTTACTAACAGAAGTTATTATTTATGGCCAGGCACTGTGGCTCATGCCTGTAATCCCAGCACTTTGGGAGGTAGAGGCGAGAGGATTACGTGAGCCCAGGGTTTCCAGACCAGCCTGGGCAACATGATGAGACCTCATCTCTACAATTTAAAAAAATTAGCTGATACAGTGGCACATGTCTGTAGTTCCAGCAACTTGGAGGGCTGAGGTGGAAGGATCACCTGAGCCCAGCAGGTTGAGGTGTGAGGTTGGTGGCTGTGATGGGTGCCACTGTATTCCAGCCTGGGTGACGGAGTGAGTCTCTGACTCAAAAAAAGAAAAGAAAGACAAAAAAAAAAAAAGAAATTGTCATTCATGGTCATGGACATAGTAAGAAAATAAATTTAAAAAGTGAAACTAGATGTGTATTAAAATCAGATTAGAAGGAGAATGAGGTATAAAATATTTTAAGTAAAACTGTGTATCCGTCTGAAAATGGAAAAAAAAAAGATTTCTGGCTTATGCTAAGTCGTGAACTGCCTTTTGAAGTCAGAATGTTGTTTTCTCTGAGTTCATGGTGTTTGTTCTCTGCCAAAAGAAGTCTGATTTGTAATAGGGTGGGTTGATGGGTTCAATATTTTTCTAGTGAGATACTGGACTGCCATATTTTGTTATACTGTAAGTGATATGTAACCAAACAAGAAAATTATCCTAGCAACAAAATTGTTTTTCTTCAATCAGAAGGTTTTTGTGTGCTCATTTTCTTATTGTCTAAATGATTTAAAAGTTTATGAATTTAGCGTCTTATTTTTTGAGATTGAGGTACTGGTGATTATAGATAGTAGAATATATGAGAATATCATGGCTGGGCATGGTGTCCATAATTCCAACACTTTGGGAGGCCTAGGCAAGAGGACTGCTTGAGCCCAGGAGTTTGAGACCAGCCTGGGCAGCATAGCAAGACATCTAAAAAAGGAAAAAGAAAAAAAGTTAGCTGAGCATGGTGACACACACCTTTAATCCCAGCTACTCGGGAGGCTGAGCCGGAAGGATCACATGAGCCCAGGAGGTCAAGGCTGCAGTGGGCCATGATCATACCACTGCACTCTAGCCTGGGTGACAGAGTGAGATCCCAACTCAGAAAATGCATATGTGTCAAATATAAGTATTTGACAAGCATTGTGTTAATTCAGACCTGAAATATATTTAATTAGGTAGAGAACCACTTTGTTTTTATGCCAGATCCAATTGTTGGGCATGGTTCTCTCACTCGCCCTCATAAACCACTTTTACTTCATTTAATTTTATTTCAATAGCTTTAGGGGTACAAGTGACTTTTTGTTACATGGATGAATTGTATAGTGGATAAACCTCTTTTTCTCTCTTCTTGTTCTTCATTAATCACACACCCAAACCTTTTTTGTACAATCGTCAGATCTCTAGGTTCTATGCCACTCCATATGTTTATAGTGAATACTTGAATACTATGTGCTAGGAAGCCCTAGTGATAGTGTGCCCTCATGAAGCTTACAGAGTAATGAAGAATTCAGACAGGAAAAGTCATTATACAAATCAGGAAGTGCATGGGTGCTATGAAAGTAAACAAAAGGATGTAACCTAAATTGAAGGGCAGGGTACAAAGAAAACTTTGATCTTAAGGATGAAGAACGTTTATTTAGTAAAAATCAGGATTGACCAGTCTTGGTCAAGTGGTGCCTTTTGCAAAAGTCTTGTCACAGTAAGAAGTTTGGCAAGTTCAAGCAACAGCAAAAAGGCCTCTGGCGCTGTCTGTCGTAGTGTGTGTGTGTGTGTGTGTGTGTGTGTGTGTATGTGTGTTTGCTCATGTATGCATATTTGGGGGCAGGGGTTTGGGGTGGCTCTGGGGGAGGAGAATAAGGGCACAGGTGCTGAGTCCTGCAGTGCTCTGTTTAGTGTGTCAAATAGACCTGAGTATTGTTTGTTGATCCACCAAGCAATGCATATGGTCTTGTTCCCCAAGACTACATCATCAAGTGGATGTGGTGACCTAATAATTTTTTGTCCAAACCAGGATAGCCTTGAGAGTAAAATGGGACACTGTTAATTATGTTGGGACAATGGGTATAAAGCATAAACTGGTTCTCAACCATTCCAGTGAACCCCAAAGTTGCCTAGAAACCACAGCGTTAGTCACTTGCTCCTGCTTTCTCACCTTTTTCCCCTCTTTCACCCATGAATAACTCGGAGAGAGGGCCACCAGAAGAACCCGCCACAAGTCTAGACCACAGAAACACAGCCCTGTTGCCCGCCCAGCTGCAGCCTAGTGTTTTCCAGACTGCCATCTCATGAGAACTTGGAGCTCTGGCATAAAGCAGGTCTTATGAACGTGTTTTCAGAACTAAAGTATTAAAAACCTATAGAAAGAAAGGCCTTAACATGAACTTTTCCCACTAGAAACTTTCCTACACCACTTCTCATGGATGACATGACCTAATTATATGTTCCCGGATGGTGGCCAGGCAGAATGGGTGTGGTCTGATTCTAACTTCTTTCAGAGTAAACATGTTTTGTAGATTGTCCCTACAGTAGATAATGGTGGCTAATGCATGGAGTGGAATACCTACAAGAAGTCTTCTTATGGGTGGAAAGCCTTCTTTAACAGTGACAGCAGCATGAAGTAGTATACCTTCCTCTTTCAGGAAATAAAAATCTTTTCACTATTGTTTTGATTTTTTAAAATAGAATCAACTGTTTGGCCCAATCTGTGTAATGAGGATTAATGGAGCTTTATTTCCTGCTCTCTGTGCCCAGGTCACTCTCTACAGCAGGGCCCTCAGGGAGCCCTAGGAATTTCTTCGGTTTACTGAGAAATGGATCACTTTGCAGTATAATAATATTTAATGGTTGGCACCTGCAAGAACATAGGATCTCATTTCTTCAACAACCCCTCAGTAAAATGCCTTGACTCCCACACAAAAATAATAATATTTAATGTTTGTATTCAGCCAAATACTAAAGACACTTTGAGGAGTTTCACTATTTCTTTTCAAACTGCATTAAACTCTTATTTTTGTTTTACAAGCCAGGAAATGTGAAGAATTCACCTGGAAATAAGTAGAAAACTCTATGCTCTGCCCATTTTAATCAGGTAAAGAACAAGAAAACTCTGGTTATTTTCAGCATTATAGAGCCAGCTGAAATGACTTGTCTTTATTAATTTAATAAAATTAATCATAATATTTTCAACTTGAGTTGGAAACATGCAGAAGGGTCATATTTTATTCCATCTTTAATTTCTAGGCTAAAATGCCATGACTTACTTAATTTTGTTTGTTCCAACAATGTACCTGAGTTTTTTTAGACAAGCTAGAACCAGACAGTAGGGATTTGTCTACAAATCTATTTTCAAACAATTGAAAAGTGCTTTTGTTTCTTAGGTTTATTTTTTGTTCAGACAACACTTTATTAGTAAGCACATTTGTATTCATCTAGTACTCAATAAACACTTGTTGAATACATGACTGTTTCCGAGAAGCTCATGATTATGTAGGGATATTACCTTAAATGACAGGGACTTTCTTATTTAGTTATTATTAGGTATAATTATTCCTTCTTTAAAGATTGAATAATCTGAGGCTACAGACATTTAGGATATCAGAGGAAGTCAGAAAATCAGTGAGATTTCTTCTGGTCTTATACTCAATTCACCATTTTCACTTGTCTGTTCAATATTTACTTATGGAGTACTTGCTAAGCACAAAAACATGAGTTGTTTTGTGTCTGTATTAAAAATTGCATAGTAACACTTGGGATTTCTTGGTAATTAGAATATTGTATTGAATTTGGAAACAACCTAAATATGCAGCTACAGGAAAATGGTTTAATTATGATATATCCATAAATGGGAGTATTATTCTGTTTCAGCAGTGTTTAATTGCATGGGAGTATGTGCACAATTATTGTTAAATGGGAAATAAAAGGTAGTATCACATTTTTTAGAGGGGATAAAGACTGGGAGATACAATGTAAGTGTATATGTTTTGGTAGTAGGATGATTTTTACAGTTTTCTTCTTTGTAACTCTCTGTATTTTTAAAATTTTCTGCAATATGAGTTTTTTTATTATCACAATTTTTTAAAGCATCAGTGTTACATTTATTATAAGTCATGTTTAAAATTTATGAAAACTTTGGCTTTGAAGTTTTCTTTTTCAAGCTTTCTTCACATTTTTGGAGACCCAGAGAGTCATATAAACTTAGAATTTGAGAGCGGTTCTCTGGCCCAACTCTGTCTCAAGCCGACTCCCCTGTAGCCCTGTGTGTTCCTCCTTTTACACCACCACAGATAGGAAACTTACCCCATGGGGTTAGCCATCTTTGGATAATTCTGGTTTTTAGGAAGCTGTTTCTTCTACTAAGCAAAACTGTGTCTCCTTGTGACTCCTACACAGTAGTCACAGAAAACAAATACAGTTCCTCTTTCACATCACAGCTCTTTATGTAGTAACACAAAGTTCAGTAGTTCTCGGATACAAACAAATTAGCCAGGGAGCTTGTGAAAAAGCAAAGGCCTAGGCCCCACCTGAGCATCAGCATCTCTGGAAAATGGATATAGATATGCATTTGATGTGCCATTAGAAGGAGGATTTAGAAGGTGAACAGTCAGTTTTTACATTGAATATGGTTGTATTTCTCTACAGGGACAATGAATGAGACATAGAATAAAGGGAAACTAGGTAAATATCCATTTCAGTTTTCAAAGTCATTTTAGACCAGAGTTCAGCTTGCTGTAATATAACACTTTGATTTCATTCTTTATTTTTTTAGATCTTTATTGGAGGAGGTGTCATTTTTAATTTTTTTATTTTATTTAAATTTTTTTAACATTTTTTATTTTAAAATTGTGGGGTACAGTTAAGGGTTAGGTATACAAATATGTATTGTGCAGGTACCCTTGTTGATGAGGTGTGCCCCCTCGTCCCCAGACAGATATTGACTACTATTAATCCCACCTCCCTTCCCCTCTCTGCCCCCCCATAGTTTCCCGCCACTGCCAATCCTTTTCTTATAGTATTATGATAGTTGTTCAAGGTCCACTTATGAGTGAGAACATGTGATACTCAGATCTTTGTTTCTGTGAGAGATCACTCAGTATTATAAACTCCAATTCCATCCAGGTTGCTG
>CAUYQG010062690.1:0-15303 GCA_963574415.1 Tarsius wallacei | reverse complement strand
AGCCTGTAATCCCGCGCCTTTGGGAGGCTGAGGTGAGTGGATTGCCTGAGCCCGTGGGTTCGAGACCCGCCTGGGCAAGCGAGACCTCATCTCTACAATAAATCAAAAAATTAGCCGGGCGTGGTAGCGCGCGCCTGTAATTCCAGCTAATTGGAAGGCTGAGGCGGAAGGATCGCTGGAGCCCAGCAGGTCGAGGCTGCGGTGGCCGGGAGCGGCCACTGCACTCCAGTCTGGGCGACAGAGTGAGACTCTAACTCAAAAAAAATAAAAATAAAAGAAATTGTAAAATTTTAAACACATCAGAAATTGTTTCTGTTCTCCATTCAGATAAGTTTATTTTTATTCCTGTGTTTCTTTGAGAAACATTTGCACTGGTAACAGTTGTAACTATATAAATGTTGTTTAGACAAGTTCTAAGGCTATAATAACAGTTATAGCACATTTCATTATGTTATTCTACACCAAGACATGTTGGCTACATGTAACAGTTAAGTTATATATACAAGTATGTAGATTAAGTAAATTAGGTATAATTTTAATATGACTTCTTCAAATATTTCTAAAAAGAAATTTGGGCAAGCCTGTTTAAACTACTTGTGGTAAATTTAGATTTATATTCAAACCACTATTTTCACAGATAAGTAGGCAATCACTTGTCTGATATCACTTTATAAATATAGTGGAAATAGAAATGGTTATCCATCCAGAGATAACCAAAAGTCCACTATTCCCCAATAAAACTAACATATAAGCTAAACTGCATTAATCTGAATTCTGTGCTTTTAGTAATTCAATGTAAAAATAATTCAAATTTTACAGGGTAGCAGGTTCCAGAAGTCTGGACTGACAAAGAAGACACATATTCAGAAATGAAAATGTTTAATCTCTCAAAGTGCACTTTAAATTGATAATTCAAATTGAGGTATAAATATCCTCTGAAAATGGTATCAACTAGATCACCTCTCAAGAGATTATACTACTCTGTTTTTCTACTTTAAAAATGTACAACTCCTACTCATGCTACTAACAACAACAATAATAGCTAACGTTTATGCAGTGCTACTATGTCACGTAAGGTGGTATTCTGCTTTATATGTATATTCATTTCATTTTACCCATGATCCCACAAGGTAGATACTATTATTTTTATTACTACCATATTAGAGATGTGAAAACCAAGATAAGGAGAGATTTCTGAAGGCCACAAACCTAGCAACTGGTATCAGGATTCTAATTAAGTTAGTATGACTTCACAGCATCTGTCCACAAGCGTTATGCTATGTATTATTATTTCCCCATTTTTGTAAAAAAGAAAAGAATCTACATTTTTAGTTGATTAAAATTATAACATTATATATGCAATAACATTTTATCTCATTGTAATATACCAACCAGCCTCTTATTTAACCAGTCCATGTGATCGTAGGTGAGACTCCCACCAAAATCTTCTGTCAATTGGCATGGTTCTATATAACGAGTCAATTTATTGGCTGACACTAAAATAACCTATAAAGAGACAAAGAAAAAAACATTTAGTAAACCACTGTTAAAGTTCATTAAAGTAATGAGGAGGTAAAATTAGGTTAAAATATGCAACATTGTTTCCAACATGATGATACAGTATTATTTTTTTAAGATAACATTTAATAGCAGTTCAATATGTCATAGACATCTGCTAAAAATAATCTATCAACAACTTTTTATAATACTATGTTTTAAAAAATAAGACACTAGCAGCTCAGTTGAAATATTTTCAAAAAATATTTTATCAATATGAACAATTTCTTGGTAATAAAAAGCAATTCTGTCACACAATTATGTCATGAGCAAATAATTTTCACATCACCTTAAAATTAGCTAGGTATACTAAAATAATAAGCTCAATCAATAAAAAAAATCTGGCAGCAAAAAAATTTATACACTTTAATGTTTTTCTAACGTTATACGAACAAAATAAGTCCTCAAGTTGTAGTGTATAACTCTAGATAACATATGTCAATAATTTGAAAATCAGAACTAAAAATTGAGGAAGTCAGAGAACTCATAAACTTTAAACTTACATATTAAAAGAATACTCTTTAACCTATAAACATTGAAATATTTCAAATACAAATTAATTAAATACCTAAGAGACCACCATAGAAAGAAATAATACAACTTCTTTTATATTTATGTGTATCTTCATACACATAAATATAAAAGAAAATATATCTGTAGAAGAAAGACATTCAAATGGTAGTGTTAATGCAAAATGATGTACTGCAATTTGAAATTTGAATTTACCAAATATGACTTGATAAGAACAAGAATGTGTCTGGCTGGAAAGAGCATTCATTCCCACCCTAATGACAACAAAATCCAGATAATCTGAACATTGCAACTTTTGAGGAACTCCTAAGAGAACTGAGGTCACAGGGAAACCAACTAGTCTAAAGTTGAAGAAAAGCCAGGCACCATAGAAAGAATAGTGAAAGGGGTACTGCAGAGCATAGGAACACAGTTTTTGGAACTCTTCTGTATCTTGACTGTGGCAAAGATGACTGTGTTTGCTAAGGTATGAATTTTACTTCATAAATTATATCTAAAAAAAAGACAAAAAACAAACAAACAAAAATTATATCTCAATAAAACTGCATTAAAAAAAAAAAAAACTTAAGGAGGACCTGTGGAAGAATTATCAGAAAAAGAACTAAGAAAAAAGAAAAACTTAGTAACAGATCCAATAATGCAAAACTAGGTACATCCATGCTATATATGAAGTTATAAACAATAAATGGGGAGAAATTACCAAGACTCCTTTGCTAAAAGACAGAAAAAAAAATCATTCTCAGAAGATTCCAAAACACTATTTAAGAAATTCATAAAACTATCGGAGAATAGCTTTATTTAGGAGACTCTATCAAATTTATTTAGGAGACTATCAAATTAGAGCTTACAAATTACTATTTATGTCAAATTTATTTATATTTATATCAAATTTTATTTAGGAGACTCTATCAAATTAGAGCTTACAAATTACTATTTATAACAATACATGAAATGGAAAATAATAGCCTTAAGTATTTCTATTAGGAAAGAAAAGGTAGTGAATAATGTGGAGGAACATAAAGACCGACTAGGCCAGCATCAATTGGGTAAACTATATTGATGAGGAAATCTCAGAATGAGAATTGTAAAAGCTGAATGGCCAGCTGTAGAATGTTTGCTGCTGGCCTTGAGGAACAAAGAACAGTCAACTGTTATTGTCAAAGAAACAAAACCCCACAACAGACCAGCAGCTTTACAAACCTCCAGTTGGCCCATGAGTAGCCAATCAAGGTCAAATATCAACCAGTCAGAATTGCCTCATTTGCATGGTAGGAACTCAAATGTAAGATGGGACTCCAAAAACTCACCCTAACCATAGAGAGAGTCAAATACCACTGGGAAGACCCTCAGGCCACTGCCTCTTTGCTGACAGCAGACATTCTTGCTCCTGTTCTGCCTGTTGTGCCCTTCACAATGTATCTTCCTGTAAGCAAATCAATCTTTCTTAATTAAGATCTGTCTTGGTGAATGCCTTTGCTATACACCCGGTTGCACATGGAAAATAATGAGCTAAGTGACTCACCTAAGAAGTTAGAGGAGGAAAAAAATAAATAAATCCAAAGAAAATAGAAGAAAGGGAGAGAGATAGAATAAATTAATTAAATATAAAGACATTATAGTCTCAAAAAAACCAAAACGTTTTTCTTCAAAAGACTAATGAGATCAACAAACTTCTGATAAACTAAAGCAAAAAGTAAAACAAGATACAAATAAATAAATGGCAAGAATGAAAATGAGAATACAACTTCATTGACAGCAGTAGTTTAAAAAATAATAAAGATACAGGACAATTTTGTGCCAGTACTATACAAATTTATAAGAAATAAGCCGGGCTCGGTGGCTCAGCCTGTAATCCCGTGCCTTGGGAGGCTGAGGTGAGTGGATTGCCTGAGCCCGCGGGTTTGAGACCCGCCTGGGCAAGCAAGACCTCATCTCTACAACAAATCAAAAAATTAGCCGGGCGTGGTAGTGCGCGCCTGTAGTTCCAGCCACTTGGAAGGCTGAGGCGGAAGGATCGCCGAAGCCCAGCAGGTCCAGGCTGCGGTGGCCGGGAGCGGCCACTGCACTCCAGCCTGGGTGACAGAGTGAGACTCCAACTCAAAAAAAAAAAAAAAGAAATAGACATATTCCTACTTAAAAAGTATAATTTATCAAAACTGATACGAGAAAAAACAAGTACCCATAAACAATGATATAAAACAATACCATCACATTTGTAGGAATCAGGCTGTTAGTGATTGGTTTAGTACTGCTATTCTGAGGTCACTAGATGAGGAACAAGTTAAATGAGTGAGATGGGGTATCATAATTCTGCCATCCCCAGCATCCTTAAGCAAATGGGATTTTTGGCAACAGAGAAAGGAAGACATGTAGTAGGGAAAAAATTAACCTTATGGTGCTAAATTTAAATTGGAAGTAATTATAAGAAAGGGATTGGCAGTAGTGGCAAACTGCTAGGGAAGTTGGGGGTAGGATTGGCCGTTGAGGGAAACTGCCAGAGGAGGGAGAGGCACACCTCATCAACAAGGGTATCTGCATACTGAACATTTGTATACTTAACCCTGAATTGTACCCCACATCTTTAAAATTAAAAAAAATTTTTTAATTAAAAAAATAAATAAATAAATGGGAAGTATTGGTTTAAACTCCATGACGTATTTCACCTTAAATAAAAAATATACACTCACATGTATGTATATTTTCTAGCTCCAACCAATGAAAGGATTAAAAATAATGACAAATCCCAAATAAATGTATACCCCTGGCATCCAAATTGTAACCTCCACATATAATTTCTCATTAAAAGGAATTGGAGAAATGGGGAAATACACAAGATGAGCTTGGAACGTCTCATCCATATATCACAAAAACTATCAAACACCACTATGGTTGTTACAAAAGAACCTGAAAAGGCTTTCACTGGCCAGAGATACAACTTACACATCAATATGAATAATAAATGCCATGAACTGAGACAATAAATACATTTAAATTAACAAGTTCATAATGATACAAAAGAAATAATCACCACTGGACTAAGCTAGGGAATAAACTTACTATATTGACAAGTGAATAAAGAAAAACAAGCATTTATTTCACCTTTCATATACAAGTTGTTTCATTGAATAGACTACTAATCAGAGGGTAAGTTTCTCATTGTAAAAGAATTCCAGCTAGTAAATGAAGAAGGAATAACAGAACTAAAACATCATTTTACAATTTTTGATGAACTAAAGAACTAGATACTGAATATCAATGGCTGTTAACATCACAAAAAAGACAACTATTACAAGTTTCATGATCAGGGAACACAGCACCACCTATGTATAGCCTGCGAAAAGAAAATCAACGTTGAATCTAATCACTGTCTAGATCCAGCTGTCAATTTATGGAAATACAGAGTTTCAAGAAGGCAGAAAAACATGTTAAACTACACCAGAGGGATGCTCGTTGAAATATGCAGACTATTGGAAGCTCCATAGTTTCAAGGGAAAAAAAAGTGTAAGTAAAGAGAAAAAAACTAAAGATTAAAAAGTTGTATTTAGGCCGGGCGCAGTGGCTCATGCCTATAATCCCAGAACTTTGGGAGGCCTAGGTGAGAGGATTGCCTGAGCTCATGGGTTCGAGACCAGCCTGGGTAACTTGGTGAGATCTCATCTCTACGATAAATCAAGAAAAATTAGCTAGGTGTGGCGGCACATGCCTATAGTTCCAGCTATTTGGAAGGCTGAGGCAGAAGGATCGCCTGAGCCCAGCAGGTTAAGGCTGCAGAGGCCATGAGCATGCCACTGTATTCTAGCCTGGGCAACAGAATGAGACTCCAATTAAAAAAAAAGAAAAAAAGCTGTATTTAGTAGACAAATATAGAAGTCCATGACCAATAATAAAATTATACATTCCTTTCAAGTAAATATGAAGTATTTAAAAACTTGACTGTGTATTAGACCATAAAGAAAGTCTGGGTAAATTTCAAAGGAACTAATTAATATAAGTATCATCACAATAAAATTAAGCTAGAAATCAATAATCAATCAAATCAGCAATCATAAAAACTATATCCACTTAGAAAGGCATCTCAATTAATGTGCAGACATTATTTGGATCTTGATACACATCAATCAGTATATGTGTATAACATATATAAATTATGAATAAATTTTAAATACATTATTTTTATATGTGATTTATATATAAACCAAAATAATTTTATAACATTTATCAAATAATTAGAAATTCGAAACCAACTGGCTTTTTAACATTAAAAAATTATTTCTTTTTTTTTTTTAGTAGCGATAAGGTCTCGCCATGTTGCCCAGGCTGGTCTCAAACCCGTAGGCTGAGGCAATCCTCTCACCTCTGCCTCCCAAAGTGCTGGGATTACAGGCACAAGCCACTGTGCGCAGCTAGGAATTATTTCTTTTAATGAAAGTGTGATAATGGTATATTGAGTTTTTAAAAATAGTCGTTATGCTTTAGAGATACATACTAAAATATTTACAGAAAAACTGATATATCTATAATTTCCTTCACTATAAATGGGCTGGGGAAAGTGGATAGGGCTCAAGGATGGGACAGGATTGACCATGGGTTTTGGCTGTTGGAACTGGGTGTAGGCATACATGAAGTTAATTATAATATTTTGTTTACTTTTCTGTGCTTTCAAAATTCTCCACAATAAAAATAAAAATATGAAAAGGCAAAAATAAATAAATGTAGCTGTTTTTTAAAAAAAAATCTTCCTTAAAAAGAAAATATCCACAGTTTACAAGGGAATTAGTTTTAAAAAACAAAGAACTGATCATTTCAGTCTTAAAACAAATGCTTCTGGAGAGCTGAAAAGCAGGGCACACTCCCAATGCATTTTATGAGACATTTTAGAATAACACTGATATCCAAGGACAATTTGAGAAAAGAAAAAACCATAATGACTTGCAAAACTGAAGAAGTCTGCCAATATCAAAGGCTGTGGAGCAGGGGGAATTCTTAAACACCATAAGTAGTTACAAAAATTAGAATGCCTCTTTAGAAAACAATTTGGCATTATCCTGAATATGTGAACATTTCTAAGACCTATGCCTGAGTATTCTACAAACAAAGAAAATCTTATGCATGCTTGTCAGGAAATACATATATATATATATATTTATATATATATAAATATTGATGGCATGGTGGCTCATGCCCAGTACTTTGGGAGGCTGAGACAGGAGGATTGCTTGAGCCCAGGAGTTAGAGATCAGCTTAGGCAACTTAGCGATACCTCATCCCTATAAAAAGTCAAAAATTAGCCAGCTTGGTGGCATGCACCTGTAGTCCCAGCAACTTGGGAGGCTGAGGCAGAAGGATTGCCTGAGCACAGGAGGTCGAGGCTGTGATGAGCCATGATTGTGCGCCACTGCACTCCAACTTTCCAGCCTGGGTGACAGTGAGTCCACAACTCAAAAAGGAAAAAAAAAATGCTTGCGGCAGCATCATTCATAATGGCAGAAGAATGGAAACAACCTAAATGTCCATCAACAGAAAACAAAGTGAATTGTTTTTATTCACACAATGGAGTATCATTTGGCAGTGGAAATGAATCAACTACATCTACTGCCAAAATATGCTTGAATCTTAGAATCATGATGATGAGTGAGAAAAATCAAGTCAGTAAAAACCAAAAGTATGATATACCTTTTTATAAAGTTCAAAAATAAGTAAAACTAAGCATATTATTTAGGAATAAATAATATCTCAAAATGGTAACTCAATAGCTATAGATATAACAGAATAATAAAAGATAAACATTCCCTACTTTCTTCTAAGGTTTTGTCTTTTACAGATAAGTTTTTAATACATACATCCACACACACATACTGAGAAAGAAAACATGGTAAATAAACGCAAATTTCAGTTAGGTGCTAAGGGTCAGGTAGGTGAATGGGATCAGGGAAAGACACAGATTTATTTCAAGGAATCAATATTTGGGTTCTTAGGTTGTGTGGTGGGTACTGAGTGTTTATATTGTTGTTAAGCTTCATGTATACATACATACTTTTTATGAATATATACCAAACACTATACAGTAGCAGCCCTCCATTCACAGTTTCAAGTTCTGCAGGTTCATTTACCCATAATCAATCACAGTCTGAAAATATTAAATGGAAAATTCCAGAAATAAGTCATAAGTTTTAATGTGTGCCTTTCTGAATAGCATGACAAAATATCTACCACACCATCCTGCTCCATCCTGCCCTGGAGGTGAACCATCCTTTGGCCAGTATATCCATACCCTATACTTTACCTGTCCATTAGTCACTTAGTAGCCATCTGCTTATCAGATTGAAAACACTTAGTGTTATAGGTTTCAGTCATCCAGTGGGGGTCTTGGAATGTATTCCTCATTGATAAGGGGGACAACTGTATTATAAACTAAAAACAGAAACAAATCAAGGGAAGAGAGGAACAGCTGACAGATGAGGCAAGAGGAGCTCTCAAGCTCAAGCTGCAGAGAGGTCAACCCTTCGGAGCAGCAAGCAAAGAGGTTAGAAGGAGAACAGAGGTAAAACTAGAGGTAATGACAGGAAAGCTGAAGGAATTTATGTACTTCTTTGTTCCACTTAAATAAAAGAAATAATCTGATATAGAACATCGCATTACATTTTGGCTAGTTTAATAATGGGAAACACTCTATTATGACTATTTCATTTTATTATTTTTAGAGACAGGGTCCCGCTGTCACCCAGGCTGGCGTGGAGTGGCACAATCATAGCTCAGTGCAGTCTTGAACTCCTGGGCTCAAGAGGTCCTCCCACCTCAGCCTCCCAAGTAGCTGGGACTACAGTCACATGCCACCATGACCAGCTAATTTTTAAAACTTTTTTGTAGAGACAGGGTCTCACTATGATGTTCAGGTTGATCTTGAATTTCTGGCCTCAAGCAGTCCTCCTGCCTCTGCCTCCCAAAGCGCTGGGATTACAGGCCTGACCCACTGTCCCTAGCCTATACCTATTTTATATGGCAATTTAATGTTCTCTTTAGTATGAGGAATCTTGTATATCTGAATTTCACTGTTTTCCTGTTTAGGTAATAATGGGAACATCTTAGAATAAAAAGAACACAGAAAATGGTTTCTCCTTAGTAAAAAAAAAAAAAATTGTGTCACGGAGGCTTATATTATCTCTTGCTCCAATGCAACTTCTTTTGACTAGTTCTCAGAGAGAGGCATGATGTTAAACATTAAGCAGTAAATTGAACAATTCTAGAGACCTATTGTATAATGTAAGGAGTAAAGTTAATAAAATTGTGTTTAGGGATTTTGTTAAATAAGCAGTTTTAGCTACTCTTGTCACACAAAAGTAACTATATGAGATGATAGATATGTTAATCTGCTTCACTATAGTAACCATTTTACTATCTATATGTACCCCATAATGTCATGTTATAAACTCAAATACACACTATAAAGTTTATTTTTAAAAAAACAGTAAGTAGAGTTAGGCATAGAAACCATTTAATCTGTCACCAACTCTTTTTTGGGATCCACACAGAGATTTTCACACCGGAAGATTAAACACAATGAGACCCCTGTAAGTTTTTCTTTCTCCAAAAGTGTCTAGCAATTAATTAACAAGATATATGCTAAAAATAAGACCAAGAAATATATATTTATTCTATGAGGAAATAAATTACTTGCTAAATTGAGCTTCAATTCACATTTAGAAAGATAACACCTCCTAGGTATTCTCTCCTGAAAAGACAACTGAATAGAAAATACAGGATAGAATGGATGATCTTTCTACTTTTTTATTGCTCCTTATTTAACACAATAGTCTATTTAAATACTGAAGAAAGTCTCTCTTCTTAAACAATCTACTATCATTTCTCTTCTACCATAACTTAACTTTTAATAATGTGCTATACATTTGTTCCGGTCATTATTTAGTGAAAGTAAAATTTATTTATTGGAAACATTATTTATTAGAAGTTGTGTGTTTTAGTGTTGGAATTATGAGGATGAATAAGATATATGTCTACCAAAAAAATGAATTTTTCATTTATTTCTCCGCAGTATTTCTCTGTGATATTCTAAAGTCTTTGATGACAATATTCTCAGTGGTGTTGTCCCTTTGGTCGTAAACAGCACAGAGGACCAAAGACTTTACTAGAATATCCCCAAATGATTTCCAAACCCCTTTCCTAAGCAAAGCACCACTATTTTACGATTGGAAAGATACTAACCTAGAAGTCAATCATTCCAGGTCTGTGCCCTAATTCTGACACAAATTCACTAACCCAACCGAAGACAACCTAAAGGAATTCACCACTCCAGGTTTATGTCCCCAATGTTTCAAAAAAGGCAGTCACATGAAATTACATGTGATATTTATTTGAGCTCTAAGAGGACATAATTCTAAAGAGCTGTGATTCTTACATTTAATTTGGGCCATTCCCTCTAAGATATTTGCTGTCTTATCCAATGAAAAGCACTTGTCACTCTGATTAATCTCACCATCTATATATTCCTTTCTATTCTGTAGTTCCTAAATACTAAAATCATGGATAAACAGGGTTCAAGTTTGATGAGAAAAAGGGAAAATTTGAAATTAAAGGTGACATGTGACAAAAGTTTATTTCCATCAGAATATTTCTCTTTATTATTACTAGTAATATTATAATACTATAATATTATAATACAGATATGTTGCCCATGCTAATCTGAAACTCCTGGGCTCAAGCAATCCTCCTGGCTTGGCCTCCCAAAGTGCTGGGATTACAGGCATGTGCCACCATGCCCAACTGAGTATTTCTCTTAAAAGGTTTTTCCTAAAATCAACTCAAGTGTAAATAGTACAGATTCACTTTTGTTTATAAAATAACATAAACATCAATTATTTGAATATAATACCCCTTAGTAAAAATAATTTTTAAAAAGTTGAATAAGATTATAGAGAGAAAAAAGGAAAAAAACAGTAGTTTGAACAATCAGTAGACTCAAATTCATAATAATTTCAAATTAGCAATTTAGAAAACTACCTACTGTTATGAAACATCTCAGTTTCCACTGCAATAATCTCATTTTTGTTTAAGATGAGAGTGAGGAGAAAGGGCAGAGGAGGCTGGCAAGATAGCAATAATTGTTTCTATTTTATTAGAAACATTATTTTAGAAAAAGAATGCAGAAAAACACATTTAAGAGTATGCAATAATGGGAAAGAATCAACTCTAAGCAAATTCCACACCTAAGAATCACCTTTATAATGTGAGCCAGATGTGACATTCAGGAGGAAAGTCCCTTCTTCCAGGGCCTGTTTACAAAAGAGCACTGTTTACAAAGGTGAATCTGTCTGTTTGCCTTCGGGAAACAATACCACTTGCTAGAATGCAATTTATAATTACAGTCAACTGCTTCCCAAAAGACAAAGCAGGCAGAATGAACAATTCAACTCCCCTGTAATGATGGCAAACATCAAAGAGGAGTGTGATATCACCTCTGTGAATTTGTTTGTGAAGAGCAAATTCAAATGTACAAGCAAAAATAAGAAACCATTTTCAGGGTCAGGATAGAGGATTTAGGCCTGAATTAAAATTGGAATGCTAAAAAAGAAACTGTAGAGAAAGAAATTTCTGGAAGCTAGAAATGCAAATAACCAACAAGAAGAAAATAGGAAGAATTGAGTCAAAATGACAAAACAAATGAGGAATTCCACACCAGGTGATTTTCTAGAAATTATTTCATTACAGCTTAAGTTACAAAATATTGCCAAGACTTCCTTCCCCCTCCCCATGATAGTCCTTAGGGACCACTAATAAAGCAAACCTGAATGAAAGTTTAAATATGAAGCAATGAAGACCTGAGGATTGTTTTCATTCTTATGGGAAATGTTTTCTTACCTGACAAAGTAGAAAAAAAAATAAAGAAGCATAGTCAGATTTTTAAAAACCAAAAAAAAGTCATCTCAGAGCGCAATCAATAAAATTAAGAACAAAATTAAGAAACAAGGGTCACCCAAAAATCATATTAAAATCACATGTATTATGTATGATTCATTTTCATCCTATGACTCGGAATGTGAAAACACAGAAATAATGATGCAATGCTGAAAATTCTAAAGAAACATTTTCCAAAACTATAAAAAAAAGCTTTGACAATCTTTAGTGAAGTGACTAATAAGTAAGAGATGACACTGCAAATTACAGGAAAAATATGAAAAAGTACAAAAGCCAAGAAATGTATGTAATTGCATTATATTATATTAATTAATTTACAAATTATACAGTCAATTCTTCATTATCTTCTGTAAAACTTTCCTTCAAATAATTGTTGAAATTGTCCCCTACTCTAATCAAGAGACTAGTTGATAGAAATACCATACTCTACCCTAAAGATAAGTTTTCTTTAAAGTCGACCAATTTCTTGCCTGTGGAGAAGATGGAACCACAAACTCAACATTTTCATTTCTCAGAAAATATTTAAAAGAGTAAATTTTCACAGATACCCAGAATTCTTTAGTCTAGTCCACTGTAACTCTCTAAAGCACTATTTCCCAAATAGCCAAGGGCATCCCGTGTACACTCTCATATCATTCTACAGTGTTCTTCACAGAATCTAATAAAGAAATGGTATACAATGCACCTGTTTTAAGTTTTTAAAAAAGATGTATTAATTATTAATATTTTGAAATAATGAAGAGAAATTCATATCATCTTAAATAACATATTATACCAAGATTAAAAAACCAATTTTGATTTTTCCCACTTAAAAATGACATTAATGATTTTTTTCTTGAGATGGAGTCTCACTCTGTTACCCATGCTGGAGTGCAGTGGCACGCTCATGGCCAGCACAGACTCAGCCTGCTGGGCTCAGGCAATCCTCAGCCTTCCAACTAGCTGAAACTACAGGCATGTACTACCAAATCTGGCTAATTTTTTGATTTATGGTAGAGATGAGGTTTTGCCAAGTTGCCCAGGCTGGTCTCGAACCCGTGAGCTCAGGCAATCCTATCACCTCAGCCTCTCAAAGTGCTGGGATTATAGGCATGAGCCACCACGCCCAGCCAATATTAATGATCTTTAGTCAACTTAAAAAGAGTAATGTAAGATGCTAATGATTTATCATAAATCATTTCTAAAATTACCTACTTTCATGTTAAATTTTAAGATTACATAGAAATTACAATGAAAGGCTGGGTGCAGTGGCTCAAGCCTGTAATCCCAGCACTTTGGGAAGCTGAGGTGAGAGGACTGCCTAAGTCCAAGGCTTTGAGACCAGCCTGGGCAACTTGGCGAGACCTCATCTCTACGATAAATAAAAAAATTAGTGGGGTGTGGTAGCGTGCACCTGTAGTTCCAGTTATTGGGAAGGCTGAGGCAGGATCGCCTGAGTTCAAGAGGTTGACGCTGGGGTGGCTATGAGCGTGCCACTGCACTCCAGCCTGGGCAACAGAGTGAGACTCCAATTTAAAAAAAAATTATAATGGAAACTGTGTTATGCTATCAAAAATGGAGTAGAAAAACTATTTTCCTGACCTGATATTTGAAATTTTAACTTTTATACTTAAAAAAACCCAGCTAAGTTTTGTAATTTTCATACTTCTATTCAAACAAGTATATATGAGAAAATGTTTGCAAGCCTGACCTGGTAGATGACTCTTTGAATTTGTAAGAAGTCTTTTTCTTTCCATAAATGAAGAATCAAATTTGATTTAATCACATTAGATACTATCATTTAAACCATTTTATTAGAGAACCAAAGCATCGTGATATGCTATGTAACAATTTTGATGAGATGAATATAACTTACAAAACTGGTAATAATTGCCTTGACGCAAATTTGTACAATTGTCATCTTTATTTTTCTTATCATATATCAACTATCAGTCAATCTTACAATTTTTTATTGACCAACGGTTCATTTGAAATTGTTTCACAGATAAAGCCACCATATTAGTTGTGATCTCTCACTAAATGATAAATCTGAGTGACTGACAGACATCCCTGAACTAGTCAACTAACAAATAAATGAAAGTTTAAAAACTAATAATTTAAAAATTTTAAAACTATTTATAGTCTATTTTAATAAGATAGTATTGTGAAAGATGATGTCGTCTTTAAGCATATAAATTCCCTGGAAAATTTTGGAAAATGATGTAAGAAAACATTATAATGCTGCTCTTGACTTGAGATACAAAATTTAAAGAAAGAAAATTAAAATATCAAATTCAGAAAGTAGCTTCTATCATTCTGCAGTGATATAATGTTCAGTATGTCATAAATGCCCAATATCAAATTTTACAAAATATCATCTTACAAAAAATATAATTCATCAGTCAGAAAAACCACCTAAATCTTGGAAAAATGCAAAAGATATTACTGAGTGCTCTTTCATTCAGTGCTGGGCCTGTACCTTTGACTGACTTTTTTTTTTAAGTCGAAGTCTCACTCTGTTGCCCAGGTTGGAGTGCTGTGGCACGCTCACAGCCACCACAGCCTCAACCTGCTGGGTTCAGGTAATTCTCAGCCTTCCAAGTAGCTGGAACTACAGGCGTGTGCTACCATGCCTCGCTCATTTTTTGATTAATTGCAGAGACAAGGTCTCACCAAGTGCCCAGGCTGGTCTTGTACTTCTGAGCTCAGGCAATCCTCTCACCTTGGCCTCCCAAAGTGCTGGGATTACAGGCTTGAGCCACAGTGCCCAGTCTAACTTTCTACAGATTGATTAACAGGTGTCAACCTCATGTAGGCGTGAAAGTTAACTTGCAGATTTTTTTTTCCAGAAGAAATGCAAGTCATTTCTGTCTAGTATAACTGCTACATTTCTGTTCAGTGAAGTAAAAAATAACTTCAAATTTTATAACTCGTTGATCTATAGAATATTAGCTAGTTTTATTGCCTATAAGAATAACAATCTTATTCACCTATAAAAACCTTAAATCCCTCAAGTATTCTTTGAACCATACCTTACAAGTTACTGGTAACCTCACTTATTAATGAATTGAATAATGTACTCAACAGGCTCATTATTGTGCCTTCAGGAAAATTATATGTTAACATATGTTTTATCAATTTAGGAATGTGGTAAGGATTGCATTTTGATTTTCACCTGATTTAACTGTTAAATAACTGTTAATTATTTTCAAATATCCATATCCATGAATATTCTAATATGTATGAATACAATTACATGTATGAAGAAAAAGGCTACTGGTTACATTCAAAGTAGCTATCATTTTA
>CAUYQG010062686.1:0-11384 GCA_963574415.1 Tarsius wallacei | reverse complement strand
CAATAAGGACAGTTCTTAAGTAGACACAGCTGATGGATTTTTACATGTGCTGTACTGCATGACCTCCTGTCACGAGATGATAATTTCCTCATGCTCTTTCTAGTCTCTACTTCACCCCAAAGAGATAATCACTATTTGGCTTAAATTACCATGGTTTACTTCTTTTTTATTATCTTTTTTTTAATTTTAAAGATGTAGGGTACAATTCAATGTTCATTATGCAGGTATCCTTGTTGATGAGGTGTGCCCCTCCCTCACGTGGCAGTTTCCCTCAACTGCCAATCCCACTCCCCCCTCCCCTGGCAGTTTCATGCTACTGCCAATCCCTTTCTTACAGTACTATGATAATTATTCAAGGTCCGCTTATGAGTGAAACATATGGTACTCTGTTCTTTGTTTCTGTGATAGATCACTGAGTATGATAGACTCTCAATCCATCCAAGTTGCTGCAAAGTTCATATGTTTGTCCTTCTTTATGGCTGCATAATATTCCATTGTGTATATGTATCCATTTATTTTTATCCAGTCTAGCATCGATGGGTAGTATAGTTGTTTCCTTGGGTTTGCCATTGTGAATAGAGAGCTGCAACAAACATGTGTGTGCAGGTATCTTTATGGTAGAATGACTTGAGTTCCTCTGGGTATATTCCCAATAGGGGGATTGCTGGGTCATATGAAAGGTCAATTTCTAGTTCTTTCAGAAATTACCACACTGTCTTCCAGAGATTGCACTAGTTTGCATTCCCACCAGCAGTGTAGAAGCGTTCCTTTTACTCCACATCCTCGCCAGCATCTGTTGTTTGTTTTATTAATCATGGCCATTCTTATTGGGGTTAGGTGTGGTTTTGATTTGCATTTCTCTGATGATGAGTGAGGCTGAGCACTTTTTCATGTGTCTGTTGCCTGCCTGTGTGTCTTCTTTTGAGCAGTGTCTATTCATGTCTTTTGCCCACTTTTTAAAGGGGCTGTTTGTTTTTTTTCCTTTTAGCACATTTGAGTTCCTTGTAGATCCTAGATGTTAGACATTTATCAGATATACAGTTAGCAAATATTTTTTCCCATTCTGTGGGCTGTCTCCCCGCTCTCTTGATGGTTTCTTTTGCTTTGCAGAAGCCTGTCAGTTTGATGAGGTCCCATTTGTCTATCTTATCTCTTATGGTATGGGTGCTTGGGGTTTTGATCAGGAATTGGTTGCCAGTTCCAATTTCATGGTTTACTTCTGATTGTCCTTCTTACAAATGGAATCATGTAGCCATGTCTTTCTGTGTCTGGTCTTTCAGTCTGAGATGTAGGGATATGGCAGGCATGTGTTCTTTGTCATTGCTGAACAGTATTCCATTGCACAAGCATACCGGAATTGGTCTAGTCTGCTGTCAATGGAAAATTGCCTCACTTCCAGTTTAGGACAGGGATAGGCCCAGTGTGGTGGCTCATGCCTGTAATCCCAGCACTCTGGGAGACTGAGGTGGGAGGATTGCTTGAGCTTGGGATTTTGAGATCACCTAAGCAACATAACAAGACCTCATCTCTACAAAAAAAAAAAAAAAATTAGTTAGGCATGGTAGTGCACATCTACAGTCCCAGTTACTTGCGAGGCTAAGGTGGGAGGATTGCTTCAGCCCCGGAGATCGAGGCTGTGGTAAGCCGTGATCCATGCAACTACACTGTGGCCTGGGCAACAGAGTGAGACCCCTACTCAAAAAAGACTGTTATAATTGAAACTGTTCTGATCATTCCTATATGAGTCTTTGTTTGAATATGTACATTCATTTATTTTGTGTATGTACCCAAGAGTGACATTACTAGGTCATGAGGGATGCTTAGATTTCACTTTAGTAGAAACTTCCAAACAGTTTCCAAAGTGGTTGTGATGTTTTGCGCTCCCACCAGCTGTGTGAGAGTTCTGGTTGCTCACATTCTTGCCAATACTGGGTGTTGACGAACTTTATATTTTTACCCATTCTGGTAGGTGTAGTGGTATTTCATCATGACTTTAATCAGTATTTCCCTAATGACTAGCCATGCTGAACACTTTTTCATATGTTTATTAGTCATTTAGATATCTTTCTTTGTGAAGTGCCTGTTAAGTCTTTCTCTAATTTTTTAAATTAGATTATTGCTTTTTAGTTATTTATTCATATTGGTTTTTTCATAACTCTGTATATTTATTTGTCAGGTACACGTATTGGGAATATTTTCTCCTAGTCTGTGGTTTGCCTTTTTGCTTTCTTAGTGATGCCTTTTGAAGAGCACAAATATTTGATGAAGTCCAGTTTATCAATTTTCCCTTCTGTGGCCGGTGTTGTTGGCATCCTGTCTAAAGTAACTTTGCTTACCTCAAGGTCGTAAAGATGCTTTTCTATGTTTCTTTCTAGAAGCTTTATGGTTTTGACTTTCACATTTTGGTCTATGATGCAACACGATCGTGAATTTTTGTGTATAGTGTTGTAAAAGTTGATTATACAAATTGGCTCATTTTTGTCATACATAACTAAGTTAGAGTCAAGAAACTGGGGAGAAAAACACTCAGAACACATGGCATATGCTCAAAAATTAAATTTTCCACAAGCCCAGCTAGTAAAATAACCTACTATAATCCTACGACCAGTTTTACCTGGGAGCTGCTAAAACAGCCTGCTATGCCTCAAACTAATTTTACCCACAACCAACCCTCACAAAGCAGACTTTGCCAGCTCCCCAAAACTTTACTAGTGCCAGTGAGCTTTCTTTTAAAACAACACATAATGTTTCTCTTTCTAGTAAAATTCCCAAACTTCTCTTTGTTCCTGGGACACACTGAATCACCCAGTCTGTGTGTATGCTCCAAATTGCAATTCTTGCTTCCCAAATAACAGGTTAAATTTCGAGATTTGTCTCTATATTTTATTTTAGCTTTAACAGCATGCAGGGGTTGGGGTTCATTTTATTTTCCTCTGGATGTCTCACTGTTCCAGCACCATTATCTAAAAGACCATTCTTCTTACTGAACTGCTTTGGCATCTTTGTCAAAAATAGACTCTCTCAAATGAATTTCGGATTAGCCGTACTGTGCCATTAATCTATTTATATCAATTCCACACTGTCTTAAAAATTATTGTAGTTCTGAAATATGTTTTGAAATATGATAGTGTAAATTCTCCTATTTTTTTCCTTCAAAATTGCATTGGCTATTCTATGTCTTTTGAAGTTTCATATAAGTTTTGGGATCAGCTTGATCAGGATTTCTACAAAAATACCTGGTGGGATTTTTATTGGGATTGCATCAGATCTATAGCTCATTTTAGGGATAATTGACATCCTGCAATATTGAGGTTTCCGGCCTCTGCATATGATGTATCTCAATATTTATTAAGGTAGTCTTTAGTTTTTCCAACAATATTTTTGGCAGTTTTTATTAAATTTATTCTTAGGTATTTGATGAATTTTTGATACTTTTATAAAATGTATTTTTATAAATAAATGTTGATACTTTTATAAATGGTATTTGCATATTTATTTTCCAAGTGTTTGTTGCTAAAATGTAGAAAATGCATTTGTTTTTGTACACTGGCACTGTTTGGTAAATTTACTTCTTGGTTTTGGTCATTTGTAGATGCCTTTGAATTTTCTACATAATCACATCACCTGCAGATGCGTTTCATTTTGCTTCTTCCTTTATGATTGTTATGCCTTTTGTGTCTTATTCTTGCTGCATCTCACTGACTACGACCTCTAGTGGTGAGAGTGGGCAGGAATCTATTAACTGTGATATTAGAGGTAGGTTTTTCACAAATACACATTTTGAGATGGAGAAAGTTTCCTTCTATTCCTCATTTGCTGACAGGTTTTTTTTTTTTTTTTTCTTTTTTGGTTGTTTCTGAATGACACTGAATTTATCAAGTGCTTTCCCCGCATCAGTTGAGACGGTCATATGGAGGGTTTCCTTTTTTCTGTTAATGTGGTGATTGATTAACTGATTGATGAATGTGAAATCAGTCCCTGCAGCACAAAATGATGTCTTCCTTTTTATTTCTAATATTGATTATTTGTGCTTTTCTCCCCTCTCTCATCCTCATCAGTCTCACCAGAGACCCTTATTTTCTATTTTAACTGTACCTGAAAATTGTTAAAATGTCATATTTTTGGCATTGTTCAGTTTTATATTTTCTAATTTTCACCAGAATTATTTCTTTGATCCTTTAATTATTTAGAAATCAATTTCCTACAAATGCATTAGCAACAGGTTTTATAGTGTAGTTTTTTTTTTTTTTCTTGTTAGCTTAATTGTATTTTGGTTAGAAACCATTGTCTGCATTGCTTCAATACTTACACATGTGTTGTGAGTTGCTTTATGTGGTCAATTTTTGTAAATGTTTTTCAGTGAAAATATTGTGCAACTCTGAAATTGTTGGGTATCATAAGTTGAGTCAGATTTGTTTATTGTATTGTTGAAATATTTCATATTCATAGTGATTGTTTTGTCTGCTTGTTCTATCACTTCCTATGATAAGAATCTTTGGGGATGCATCAGTTTCTTCTTGTATTCTACCAATTCATGCTTTAGATTTTTCGGACTCTATTATTAACTTTATTTTGGTTAGAATGTACCATATTTTTCTTTCATCATTCTCTAATCTTGTGTTTTTATATTTCTCTACATAAAAATTCCAGACTGACAATAATTAATCTTTTAACTAGTACATTTAATATTTACATTTGATGTAATCATATATATAATATTAATTCTTTGGTGATCTACTGCCATATAACAAATGACTCCAAAACAGAGTGGTTGAACACAACAAACAGTGATTTCCCTGTGGGTTAGGGACCCAAGAGTGGCTTAATGGAGTGGTGCTTCAAGGGTGCTCCTGAGGTTTAACCAATGTGCCAGATGAAGCCACCTCATCTGAAGACTTGACTGGAATCAGAGGACCCACCTTCATGGTGGCACACTCACATGGCTGTGGGCAGAGGCCTCAGTCCCTCCCATGAGCACCTCTTCATAGGGCTGCTTGAGTGTCCTCACAAAATGGTAACTGGCTACTTCCAGTGAGGGATTCATGAGAGACCACTAGAGTCATAACATCTTCAGGCCTCACCTGAGATGTCATCTACCCCCACTGCTGCCATTCTCTATTGGTCTCTCATCCCAATCCTGATATAACAAAGGAGAGGAGCACACAGTGCATGAGTGCCAAGAGGGGAGGACCACTGGGGGCCACCTTTGAGCCTGATGATCACAATATCCACTGTCTGATTTCATTTAATTTTTGTTTACCTGATCCACTCTATGTCCCTTTTTCTCTGTTTCTTACCTTATTTTTGAATGATTATTCTTCTCTCATACTGTTTCCTTCTGGTTTGGAGGTTGCTCACTGTTTCTGGTCTTTTGTTGCTATCGTTTTTTGAGTCAAGGTCTCACTCTGTCCCCCTGGCTTGAGTGCAGTGGCATGATCACAGCTCAGTAAAGCCTTGACCTCCTGGGCTCAAGCGATCCTTCCACCTCAGCCTCCCGAGTTGCTGGAACTACAGGAGTGCACCACACCTGGCTGATTTTTTTAAATTTTTGTAGTGACGGGGTCTTGCAATGCTGCTTAGGTTGTACTCGAACTTCTAGGCCCAAGCAATCCTCTTACCTTGGCCTCCCAAAGTGCTGGAATTACAGACGTGAGCCACTGTACCTGGCCTGTTTCTGGTCTTTTAATGGTTGCCTGAAATGTCACTTACATGCTTAGCTTATTAAAGTCAAATGTAAAGAAAGTCATATACCCATCCTGACAATACAACAACATTGAAGTTCAGAAAACTTGAAGTCCCTTATTCCCTCCCTACTTCTTGCTGTTGTGGTCATACAGTTTGATAATGTGTTTAACATTCCACTAGATATTATTACTATTGTTTATACAGTCCGTGTTTTTTAGATTTATTCAGATGCATTCCTCTTTTCTCTTTGCCTCTTTACTACACTTTCAATGTGGAATCGCTTTTATTCTGCTCAAGCCAGTGTCCCTCGGGGAGGTGCCAGTTGTGGCATGCTTAGATGAGTTTTTGGTCGACAAACAGTGTCATTTCACACTGGTCCATGACAGAGAACCAAGATTTTCTGCAGCAGGAATCTAGGTTGCTGGCCACTCTCCCTCTGCACCATCTTATCTTTGCTTGGAGAATCAGCAGAGTCAGTCGTCACTTTCCAAGGGAAGCTGTCTGTTCTATCTGCAGCTTTTAAGACTGTTTTCATATGATACAGTCTTAAAAATTTCTGTTTACTGGACCTGGAATTCTTTGGGCTTCTTTGATCTGTGCACTGGCATCATTAGTCAATTATGGGAATCTCAAAGTCATTATGTCTTTAAATATTGCCTCTACTGTCTCCTTCCCTTTGGAACACAGACTGAATGTTTGCTAAACTTTCTCACTCTCTCCCCATATCTCTTAATCTTCTATTTGTTTGATTTATTTGGTTCCCTGTGCTAGATTCTGAACGCATCTGCTCACCTGTCTCCTCACCTGTTCATGTTAGGATGCTATCAATCCACTGAAGTTTTTGTTTTTCTTTTCTTTTCTCTCTGGTCTCTGTATGTACAAAGAGTCTCCTACTGGGTGCAGGAATCCATTGAAGTTTTAATTTCAATTATTATAGTTTTGGGGTTTTTTCCCCTCTGAGTCGGGTTCTCACTCTGTTGCCCAGGATGGAGTGCAGTGGCACAATCACAGCTCACTGCAGCCTCAACTTCCTAGGCTCAGACAATCCTTCTGCCTCAGCCTCTTGAGTAGCTGGGACTACAGGCACATGCCACCACACTTGACAAACTTTTTAAAAATTTTTGTAGAGACGAAGTCTATGTTGCCCAGGCTCATCTCAAACTCCTGGGCTCAAGCAATCCACCTGCCTTGGCCTCCGAGTCCTGGGATTGATGGACCGTGTAAACACAGCTGCTTTAGAGAAACTGCAATCTTCCCTGGGTATTTCTTGTGAAGCCTCGCACCAATTCCTCTTGCCTGGCACCTATGCTGACGTCCACACACCCACGTACCCTAACCCGCTCCCCGTGCCACCGCCTCATGCCCCCAGGCTGCTTCCTCTGATCCATCACTCCCCTTCCACAGCCACAGGACGGGCAAGAATGAGCCACCTCCTGGCACCTGGAACACTTCCCCCTAGAGTCCTCCTCAGGGAAGGGGCCCCTTCCTGCTGCCCACAAGTGTGTCACCTGGCGGGTGGGCCCTTCCTAGAGAGGTCATGGAGAGAAGAATGGGTCCGTCCTCTCTCTGAGTTCCTGCTGTGCCCATGGAAGTCATTTGGGAGACCTCTGCCATAGGCACAGCAACCCCCACCTGTCCCATGGTTATAAGGAAGCATCTTGTGGCACTGGCAGGAGGCCTCAAGGTCAAGCTGATGGGACAGGGCCAAGGTGCCCTGATGGTCTGTCTCAGATCCCAGTCAGCCTGGGACAGTAGGATGACCAGAGCCTGGGTTTCCTGGGCTACTCCCAAACATGCCAGCCTGCTGCTGACCATGCCATGCAGCATGGAGGCTGGCATTTGCACTCTCTATCCTAGGTGCTGTGGCAACAGGCACACTGCTGAGGGCAGGCTCATCCCCCATTTGGTCTGCCTCGCTGGCAGAGTCCAGTGTCCACTGATGACCACAGGAGCCCCAACACCCTGAGTGCTCTAGACCAGGTGAGGGCAGGGCTGAGGTGCAGCTGGCAGGGAAGTGAGCAATGGGCTCTGGCCTCCATGATGGAGTGGCAGGAGATTCCACATTCTGCTGTCTGCTGATGGGTCCCTGCTATGCCCCATCCCCTGGGGCTGAAACCCCCCAGCATGCTTCCACAGTCCCCCCTGACTTGTCCTGGTCCTGGGGGTGGTGCCACCTTCCAAACTTGGGGTGCCCTGTTGGGGATCCAGACAGAATGTCTACACTGCCTGGACCCAGCACACTTTGTGGGCCCCCAAGCTCTCCAGATATACACCCCCTCTATTCCCTGATTCCCCCATAGGACAGTGGCCTCTCAGGACCAGAGGCAGGTGCAGGCTGTGGCATAGAGAGGGCCGGTCACAAGGACTCTGGGCCTGTCACAGGAGGGAGGAGCCAGAGGCACCCCAGAGCCACACTCTGGTTTTCCCCTTTCCCCTGCCCTGACTGGAGGCAAATGGGGTGCAGTGAGCCTCTGCCTGGAAACTTTCCTATGCCTTGGAAACTTCAAATAAGAGGATCATGGAGCAATTCCCTGAGCAAAAGCCAGGCCTCAGATTTACCAGCTGAGGGTGCTGCCCCCTGAGGTGAGCTTGAGGTGAGGGCAGCAAAGGGGAGGTAACCCCTTGCATCTGGAGAGAACACTGGGGACTGGGGGTGGAGTCTCAGGTCCCAGGATAGAGTCTCCTTCTGGGGTCAGGGCTGGAGCCAGATGCTCTGGAGTGCAAATGCCCGAGGCAATTCTGGCTCCTCTGGCAGTCAGCTGAGCTCAGCAGGGCTGTAGGCTACTGTCCCCCACCATTAGGATGCATACCTGAGAGACAAGGGTGCACCCAGATGACTCTTTGACCCCCACAGGCCTGGAGTCATCCCTGCTCCAGTGGCCAGCCCAGTTACCAGGAATCAAAAGGTCTCAAGGTTTCAGGATGCTTCCTTTGGCAGCCTAGAAACTGCTCAAGTATCTGGCCAGAGTCGGCCTGCCCCTGATGGGTGGGAAAGTCCTCTGCTGGCTCACTCAGGCCCTGTTTCACCAGGAGGGGGAGTGTCCTGCATAGGGAGTAAACTCCTCAGGCTCTCTCCTGTTTGTTTCTGGGGCTGAAACTGCTGGGTCAGCCTGAAGCAGCTGCCACAGGGTATCCTGCGAGCTTGCCCCACGCTCACCTGTGGGAGCCGTCACCCAGCAGCCAGATGCTGGCTGGGCGAGCACTCGTGTTCCTCTACCTGACGTGGAGTACTTACCAGAGCCTGGCCATCCCCCGGATTGCAGAATGTGGCCTCTCCTGTTCTCAGGTGAGCTCCTGACTCCTCCAAGGCCCCCATGCTGTTAGGTCCTGGTTTCTCCTCTGGTGGTACCAGCCTGAAGGGTTGCAGGGATCTGGAAGGGACTGAGGGCCATGGTTGTGATAGGAGGCTGAGGAGACTTGGCAATCTGGGCATCCCCGCGAAATGCCTGGCCTGATCCCACAGCACTGCTCTGGGAAGTATCTGCTGCTAGAAGCCCAAGGGGCAGGGCGAACTGACTTCTAACTCACCTGTAACCTGTGCACCTCCCAGGAGGCCTTGTTAGGAGAGCAAGGTGAAAGCCTCTCCCAGGCTGCTCACTAACTGTGCTGTGTCATTGGGGTGCTGGGCTTGTGTAGACACTCTGCTAAGGAAATGCTTAGAGAACATGTTCATCCTGGGCCTAGAGGGAGCCCAGGGCGAGAACAGGAGGTTGGTGGTGGTGGTGGCTGGGACTTTCACCACAGGGTGTGTTGACTCAGCCTCAAGGAAAAGAGCCTTTCATCAGCACCTGCAGCAAGAAGTGTACCTGGCAAGTCACAGGAAATGGCCCCAGTGCCCAAGGCTGGCTTAGGCACAGTGGGGACACAGGCATGGAAAGAACACGGAAGATGTCATGGAATAGGAGAACTTGTTGAGTATTTGCTGTGTGTACTGTTCTCCATGTGGGGACAGCCCAGAGCAACATGTACCTTTCAGGGGCAGTGGCCTAACTACCCCAGGAGACACTTAGGGGACACCCAGACAGCTCCACAGGACCTGGGAGAGTGTCCAGCAGAGGGCTCAGCAGAGAAAGCCAAGGCAGGCATGGGTGATCGGAGGGCTGGGTGGGATGGTCACCTCAGATCAAGGGTGCAGGAACCATGCGGCATTAGCGAGGAACAAAGAAGGATGGGGTTGGAAGAAACTCCTTCTGGCTGCTGGTGGGATCTGGTGGGAGCAGAGGGGACAGGTGGGGTCAAGTGGGAGGGGTGACTGCCTGGATCCACCCTGCAGTGGAGATGGAAATCGGGGAGAGGGCAGGATGGAATAGGGAAGGAGAACTCAGAGAAGTTCTCTGGGCCCATGGAAGAGAAGTTTCCTGAGTTGGGGAGGAAACTTCACTTTTGAAATGCAGATTTGAGAAGCTATGAGGAGACTGATGCTGGGCAGCCGCTGGGTGTGATGGGGTTGTCCCAAGCTGGGACCTGCAAGCTGACCAAGGGGCTGGGGACTGAGCCCTCAATCCTGCCAGAAACAAAGGGGCAGGAGGAGGGCTTCCTGGAGGTGTGGGAGAGGCAAGTGGAAGGAGTAGGAAAGGGCTTTCCAGTTGCCCTGCCCAGGACAGGAGGGCAGGCCTGGCCCCTGCCCCTGCACCAGACAAGGGCAGCTGCAGCCACTTTCGTGCCCTGAGGGGCCAGTGGAGTCGCAAGGGAAAGGAAGGGAGAGAGGTGGGGGCAGCCCCACAGCAGTAGTGGGAAGTAGAAGGTAGGCATATAGGGCCTCAGACCTGGAGGTGGAGGTGTCAGGGGGCTGGTGGGCACCCTGCTTGGAGACCTGGGCCTGGTGATGCTTTGGCACCTGCCGGAACAGATTCCATGGTGGGACACCAGTAAGGGGCGAGGAGGCCACAGGTGCTGACTAGGGAGCAGGGAGGGGGTGCGTGGAAACCCCCCATCTCGTTGCCCATCACTAACCTTTCCAGGCCTCACCACTCCCCTTCCCCACCTCAGCTCCTCCCCACCACACCCCAGTGAAGGTCTGTCCTGCTGGTAGGAAGCTGCCTCGGGAGTGTCCCCACAGGCATCCCCCACAGCCAATTGCTGGGAAGTCCCAAGAAACCCAACAGAAAACCCAGAGGGCGGGGAGGCATGGCCACTCCTCTGTTTCTGCCTGGTCAGGGCCAGGGCACCACACAGCCCTTCTCCTGCCCCAGACACAGCTCCCCACTCAACTCCCCGAGGGGCAGGCTCCAACGTGCTCTCTGGCCCCGGACCCTGCAGGTGCCTCTTCCTGTGTCCCTGCAAGGGGTGAGGGTGCAGAAGAGACTCTGAGCACTGAAGGGCCAACCACCCCATGAGCATCCATTTGCCCCCCACAGTGGCCTCTCCTGTACTCTCAGATACACTGAGCGAAGGTGGGTGGGCTTCAGGCACAGGCTGAGTCAGTGGACACTGGCTCAAGGTGCCCTGTGGGCTGAACTGCCCACAACTGCCCCACCTCCCATCCCACTCCATCCTGCTCCTGGGGCCTGCTCAGATCACATTCTGGCAAGGGCACATCGGGTGGTCCCAGCCCCTTCTGTCTGGACACAGCCCTTGGGTCACCAGATCCAGCATCTGAGGCCCTGCTCCTCACCGGGGGGGGGGGGGGGGGGGGGGGGGGGGGGGGGGGCGGGGCCGGGGAGCCGTAAACCAACCGCCATGTCCAGTGGGGTGGGCGC
>CAUYQG010062685.1:0-36668 GCA_963574415.1 Tarsius wallacei | reverse complement strand
CACTGTAGGAGCTTTTCTGCCCTCTTAATAAATCCTGCTTTAGGATTTGGAGTCGATCATACTCAGTGATCTATCACAGAAACAAAGAACAGAGTACCATATGTTCTCACTCATAAGTGGACCTTGAACAATTATAATACTATAAGAAAGGGATTGGCAGTAGTGGGAAACTGTCAGAGGAGGGGGTGGTGGGATTGGCAGTTGAGGGAAACTACTAGGGGAGGGAGGGTCATACCTCATCAACAAGGGTACCTGCATAATCAACGTTTGTATACCTAATCTTGTATGGTACCCCCCATGTTTATAATAAAAAAATGAATTTTTCAAAAATAAAAAATAAAATAAATAGGAATTGCATGATTTGGGACATGTTTCAAACAAACAAAAAAATTCTGCTTTAAAAACGAAAACAAAAAAACCCTCTGTTTCTTGTTATTACACAAAACTGAGACTTCTTAATGCCCATTGCAACATAGTATTGTACAAAAAATTAAAACTGACATTCAAATAAGCATTGACAAATAATGTAAATATTTCCTAAAATCTCTCAGAGGCAGCAAGGAAGCATTATATTTTATGACACAAAAATTCCCAATGACCCTCTTCACCGATTTTCTCCCCAATGTTCCACTCATTATTGTTGTTGCTTGCCCCTTCCCAAATATTTTCTCTCCTTTAACTATCTAAAAAATCTCCACCCATGACAGAAGGCAGAAGGAGGAGAACTATACATAATACGTGCTGTGTAACAGTTTGTCGTTATCACAGACTTTCTAGGTGAATTGCAAACAGTAAGCTAGCATGAAGGCCACCTTTGGCCATTGTTTACTGCTTGGCTTTGCTCCTCAAGCCATTTCTCCTTTCAAAGTGTTTGCCTCCTATGGCCACCAGTGAGATACAGTCTTTCATTCTATCAGTTGAATTTCAAGTAAAGTCTCGATTTTGCACAGTGTGTGGTGAAGTGAGAGATGTATAGGACACAAGCCCTGTCCGCAAAGAACCTGGAGTGGAATATAGTTAATAGAACACACACCCAAGTTAGAGTGACTGATTAAGCATCAGGTGACTGATCTATAAAATGTCCACCTAAAATATCCCCAAGATATTCTAGGGTATGAACTGACACAAACCACACGGTATACTTCCTGCTTACCTCTACCTCCATTCCCAAGACACCCATTCAAGCCCCATGTTCCCCCTCTATTCATACGCTCCAGACATATTTCTCCACTAATGTCAGCTTAAAGAAAACCGAAATCAGATCAACATGGACATAATGAAAGGAAAAGAATTCACTGAAAGGGAAAGCTGAGTGTTTGTAGAAAGAACAAGCTGTTAGTCACCTTGTGAGGAATAACAAGAACCCTCAAGAATTTTGTTATCCGAATATCTTGCTGATCTAGTCTCTACAGTGACTATCAGCAAGGTAATTTCTAAAAAACAATCTGATCATGTCTCTTTTGAAATGTCTCATCAGTTTTTGAGATTTCCCCTTGTCTTCTGATTATGACTCATAAGTTCGCTTTTGAGTACGCTCCTACCTGTCTCTCTAGCCACATATGGGACTACTCCTCACTGCTTGTACAGTCCTACTTCAATCCTCTTTAACCATTTGCAGTAATGGGTAACCTCTGCATCCCAAGCCTACCCCATTCATGTCCTTATCACATTGCTCTGTAATTCTACCTTGCCAAGTTATTCACCTACCAGACAATCAGCCCCATGTAGACACTGACCAGGGTCTACCCTATTCACTGTTATGTCCCCAAGATCCTAACTAAATGCCAGGCAAAGAGTAAACATTTAATGAACACTGTTTGATTGACTAACTAAAAATGTCTTAGGTTGGGTTCCCTAAAAACATACTCTGAGATGGAGTTTTGCATACAGGAGGTTTATTGGGGAATAATTTAAGTAGTAAGTAAGACAGTACAGAGGGGACAGTACAGAGGGAAAACTTTAATTATAATATGGGTTCCATAAGGAGCTCTGAAGCTGAGGTAACCCTTCAGAATTGTCCCTAATTGAAGCACAAGGGCCAGGCCTTTTACTCCTGGATCAAATAGTTACCAAATGCTGGTTTGCCTTTGAGGAGGAAGTCTTATCTTGGGTGATTCAGCTCCCGTTGAGCAAGGGAAATTCCTTGAAAAGGACTCAGCTGTCAGTCCTTAGCATCTAACTCTGTCCTGGAGGAATGACTGTCTTGATCCTGAAGAGGAATCTAAACAATGCACTACAGTGTTTACTGCATTTCCCTTTAACCAATAGCACACAGCATGCATGCTTCAATTTGCTAAACTGTGAAAGTATCCCCCATCCTGAAGCCCATCCAATAACAGCCTCCAGTCCTCAACTACTAATGATGGAGTGATCTACTAATACTGGCACCATCACAATCAAGTATCCATGAATATTTGCCAAGCACCTGCTATGTGCTGAATACAATCCTCAGTATGGAAGAGTCCACAATACATGAGACAGACAGAAGGTCCTGCCTTCACTGAGCTTTCATTCTAGAAGGGAGACAGTTAGGAAAGCAAAAGATTAAGTAAAGGCAGATAAGTGCTATGAAAACAGTAAAGAAGAGACAGACAATAGGTTTTGCCAGGATTTGGGGGAGGATGAATATTGTAATAGTCAAGAGATTACCCAGGGAAGGCCTCACTAAGAAGGGACATTTGAGGAAAGCCATTTAAATATTCAGGGAAGAGTTTTCTAGGCAGAGAGAAGAACGTTCACAAAGACCTTGGGTGGGAGCAAGCCTAGGTATTAGAAGACAGCCTGGAGGCCAATGTGCCTGGAAAGGAGCGAGAAGAGAGGGAGAGCCCAGTGGAAGATGAGGCCAGAAGAAGATGGCAGGACACACTGTAGGCCATGATAATGACTTTGTCCTATAGTGTCAGTGACCTGGGAGGCCAGGGAAAATTTGAGTAGAAAAATAACAAGATCTGACTTTAAAGATCTTAAAAAGATTTTAAAAAACCACTCTGAGGGTGTCTGGGGATGGGGGGGGGGCACACCTCATCAACAGGGGTACCTGCACAATGCACATTTGTATACCTAACCCTTAACTGTACCCCACAATTTTAAAATAAAAAATATGTTAAAAAAAAGAAAATGGGTACTGGGGAAAGAACAGATGAAGGAGTCTAGTGAGAGGCCATTAATATATTCTAGACACCAAATGATAGAGGCTTGGGCCAAGGTAATAGTGGTGGAGATGTTGAGAAGTGTTTAAATTCTAGAGATATTTTAAAGATAGAACTGAAAGCATTTGCTGGTGGGCCAGATACAGGTTATGAGAAGAACAGTGGGGTCAAGTATTTCAGTCTGAGTAACTGCAAGGACACAATTCTCATTTGCTGAGATGAGAAAAAGCACCTCAATGAGGGAGCAGCTTTTGGAGAAGATGATTAGGAGTTCCATTTTGGCCATGCTAAATCGGGGATGTCTATTGGACATCCAAGTAGAGATGTTCGTATATGTGAAGTGCAGGGAAGCATTCCAGGTCAGGATAAAAATGATGAGAGCCCTCCACTCACAGATGATATTTAAATCCATGGAAATAGATGAAATCACCAAGAGGAGAGGGGAGAAAGGAAGAATGTGGAAAGGGGAGGATAGAGCAGCAGAGGAGAGGGAAGGGGAGCACAGTTTTAAAGACCGAGTGCTGGGTGTTGCACATGTGGCCTTTCAGTGCCTCACGTGGCTTCCGACATCATTCCCCTTCTGCACCACAAGAAATTGCATTGCTTCATCATACTTCCTTTATCATACTTGGCATGACCAAAATGACTTGAACTTGAGAATTTAAGACACACCTATGTTAGAATACAATATTTGGCATTCACCATGGTAATTGAATTATTGTTTCCAAGCCATTACTTCCTCATATTAATATCATATGCCCACTTCCTTGTCATAGCCTGTGATGGGAGGCATGTACTTCCCTACTCCCTTGGGCTTGACTATGTAGTTTGCTTTGTCCAATGAGATTTTAGTGGCCATGATATAAGCAGAGGCTTGAAATGTGTTTTGCCTACTTAACACTTCTGCCATTACTATGAAGACATAGTTTTGATAGCATGTAACTTCAGCCTGGGATTCAGAATGAGACACATGGAAAAAAACCACCCCAGCCCTCTCACAGACAAGTAAGAGAGAAATAAATGCTTATCGTTGCATGCCACTGTGATTTTGTAGCTGCTGGGTATGCAGAAATAGCTGGCTGATACAATACTAACTTATCAGCTGTGTAGTTTTGTAGACTCAGTGTCATCATCTACCTAAGAAATTTGAATATATCCTCTCTCTGTGTGCGTTGTAATGAAGATGAAGTAAGACAATATATGCAAAATTCATGACATAGTGCCTGGCACAATATGATGCATGTTAAAAGTTCATCAACATCCTCAGAGCCCTCCCTCCAGAGTCAATAATCAACAATGACTTTCCATATATACTAGCATAGGTTCCAAGAGTAATAATATTTTTGTCACAAAAGGGTCACCCCTGCCAAAGAAAAGGAATGGGCATCCAAGTTGCTTTGCCAATTGCCTGCATCATTTATAATTTTAACACAAGCTACAGCAATGTAATTTCTTAGGTTCCTTGATAAACACCTAGAGCCAGAAAATCCAACAAATCCAGTTTCATCACGTCTCCATAGGACCCACTATCTTTAGAAATATAGGCCTATTTTAGCAGTGCACTTAGGATACCCTATGTCCCTTGAGAAATAACTGGCTTTTGTTTATGATGAGCCGAAATGCATGCACACGTGCACACACTATACCATACATTCTGCCCTTCATCATCCCAGGCTTTTGTTCATCAAAATAATAGCAAGTGGTGGCATAAAGCCATTCTCTGCGAAATAATTCATTACAAACAAAATCATCCAAATGCCAGTTCTTCTGCCCAGAATGACCTTCAACAAGATAGCTTCTGAAGACTCACCTGCAGCAGTCGGTGGCGGTAACACAACATTAACTCCAACAATGCTTATTGCCTCACCAGGCTGTCACTAGCTTTGGCTAATTCTTTTCATACCTCTACTTTGTGAAGCTGACCTTTAATCCTTACAATCAGAATGCAAACAGTTCAACAGCTCAAGTAGCTTTCTTTGAGGCTGTGGTGATGAGCTGAATAACAGCTCCCTAAATACCCCCACCTCTTTAGGTAAAGAGAGAAGGAAAAGTCTAAGCAAGGCCATGGAGGTGCTTTGTATAGATTTGGGGCAGTTAGTTCATGGAAAAATGTAACCAGCTACAGAAGAAGAAAAAAAAGACTTGTTACAGGTGTGTGAATCACAGGTCACAAAAACAGAATGTGATGAGTCTCCATTTCTTTATTTTCTTAAATTTAGACAATGTGGCAAGAAATTTAGCCCAGTCAATACTGGAATTTACTCCAGGACTGGGCTAAGTTCTTAGGGTCTTACATAAGGTCAAAACATCAGGAAGGCTCTTCCTGGTATGGGTCCATGCTGGATACCACCAGGATGCTCATCATACCAAATCTTCATTTCCCCATATTAATATTGTATGTCCACTTCTTCCTTGTCACAGTCTGTGATGAGAGGCGTGTACTTCTCCACTCTCTTGGGCTTGACCATGTGACTTGCTTTGTCCACTGAGATTTTAATGGTTGTGATGTAAGCAAGGCTTCATTCCCTTGATGCCTTTGGTCTCAGTCACCACACATACATGATGTTAGACTTTGCTGAGGCTGGCACCTGAGTGACTGGGAACCAATCTTCCAAAGCACCTTATATGATTATCTCCTCAGAGGCCACAGACTGCTCTGAGGTCAGCCAGAAAGAGGGCACAAGTCCCAGACTCCTCTCATGTCACTCCCTTAGTAGTCTTAGTCTGTTTGATCTCTGTCTTTGGTATCTCAGCAAAGTTTACCCTCTCTCCTGCCAGTTGTTCTCAAAGACTGCCTCTCTCTTCTACCTGCCCTAAGAGTGCTTAGAATCTCTTCAGAACATTCTGACTTTTGAAAATAAATGAAAGAAAAACAAAAGTCCTGCAAATATCTTCTACTTTCAGTAGAAAATTCTGTATGCAGTTTTGGGTTGAAGGTGGGTAAGCAGAAGAACACAAATTAGCATCCTAGAATATTATTCTACCAGGTTGATTACCTTATTATTTTTAGAACACTTGATTCCTTTAAAGAGAGAATAGAGTGAGTGGTTGAGTTGTGAGACATATGTAAATAGAAAAGAAAAACTAGATACAGAATCCGCCTCCTAAACAAAGCACTGGAAATTGCCTTAGCCTGGGTTTCCCAGAAATAAGAGACCAGGCAAAGTCTTCTGCAGATAATTTGCTAGGAAGTATACACCCAGGAATCTAGGGTGAGGAACAAAGGGAGTGGAGCAGGGAGGAAGACAGAGTCAGTGAAAGCCAATATTGAGCTCGTCACCTCTAGGTATGACTTATCACTCAAACTCACTGAGCCATCCTCTAAGAGACTGAATAAATGCTATCTTACTGGGGAAATAAAAGTGGAAATATTCACCACTTTTTAATCCCTCACTGATCAAGTCCCATAACGTTACTGTGGTCTGAATGTTTGTGTTTCCCCCCAAATTTGTGGTGAAACCCTAATTCTTAATGTAATGTTGCTCGGAAGCAGGGCCTTTGGAAGGAGATTAGAGCATGGGAGCTCATAAGGGATTTGTATCTTATAAAAAAGACCCCAGAGTCCTGCCTTTCCCTTTCTATCATTTGAAGACATAGTTAGAAGTCACCATCTATGAACCAAAAAGTTGGTCCTCACCAGACACCAGATCTGTTAGCACCTTGATCTTGGAACTATGAGAAAATAATTTCTCTTGTTTATGAACAACCCAATCTATGGTATTCTGTTATAGTAGCTTGAGTGGATTGAGACAGAGGTGTCACGCCTCCACAATTTCAGTTGTACATGCCTAGGTTCCAAGAACAGTACTGCCAGGTCCACACCTCATTGTCAACGAAGAAGTACTGGGACTAGAACCAAAAAGCTCTCAGGTGGCACCTGTGTGAAGTTGTTGGAACCTATAAGAGTTTGTCATCTCAGACATATCTGGAACCCAAAATAGATGCGGCCAGGAGCATATGCAAGATTGTTGAAGAGTTGTGGGCTATAGTAATGTATTAGTGTGCACTGAAGGGAACTGTGAGAGAGCTTTTGGCAAACATACTTGGAGAGCTTTGATAAATATACCCATATATTTTATATGAATTATATATACAATATATAATACATATAATATCCAAATATTAAAATATGTAAAAATAAATGTGTAATTGCAAAGAAGAATATGTTTATATTAAATAGATATGATATTCTAAATCCAAATTAGTATTGTCTCTGTCAAAGTTATCAAAACTGCCAGTTATTCATTTATTCATAAGTATTTGTTGGGTTCCCAGGTTAGCAGTGAACAAAACAGATAAAGTTCTTGTCCAAGAATAATATTACCTAAAAAAAAATTGTGAAACTTTTAAAACGATCTTAAAAGTCAGTATTCAATTCTTTTAATATTTTTAATCATTTCAAATCTTTTTATGAATCCGCTTGACTATTTAGAATTACCAGCAGCTAAAACATTCAGATCAAGAAATGAAGTTATTGGTCAAACCAGAGATGTTAATATAAAAAAAAAAGTAAGACTAGATTTCTCATAGGCTCTTTCAGAAAATGCAAAAATTATTAGATGAAGTATGTACATTTAAAAAAGTAGAGTTTCAGGGTAACCACACTTTTCCTGTACAATGACCATGTATTTATCTAACCCTGAATTGTACTCCACATTTTTAAAATAAAAAGTAGAGTTTCCTTATATCTACTGAGACTCACCTCTTTATTTTTTTATTTTTTTTTTGTTTCTAAAGATGTTGGGTACGATTTAGGATTAGGTACACAAGTGGTCATTGTACACCTCTTTCTAATGTAAGAGGCATTACTTTGGAAGAGACAGCAAGATAAGTGCTAAGTTTCCTCTTTGCAATCTTCCCTCTTCTTCTATGACATATCAGGAAGCTATGACAATCCTAAAAATGCTGACATTTTTCTCACTTAAGAATGATGATAGAAATAAAAGAGATTTCTTCTTCTTGCTCAGAAAGTATACAAGCAATTCTGTTGCCTCTTTCTAAAATGGAGAATTGCTTGAATGGAGACTCCAATGAATGTTTACTATCTTTGAAAAAAGAATTTTAACAGAAATAATCTACCACTAGCCCCTCCAAAAAAACTTTAAAATTTGAAATAAAAAATAATACCAAATTTTTAAACTGTATCTTGAGTATATTCTTTGCTCATCAATTATTCTATTAGACTTTTCCATATATATCAGCATGCACTTCGAAGAAAGTGTCTGAGGATCTCCAAAATTGCATGCCCTGATTCTCTGAAGCCCAGAGAGAAGATGAATCTTAGCTGAAGTTACTCTATTAATTAATGACTATGGACAAGCTATAATGTAAGAATCGACTCTTGGTACAGGAGTTTTTCCTATATACAATCTCTCACATACTATTTGGGGCCTCCACTCCTTATGCCACCACCACCCCCAAAGGCTTCCAAAACCAGAGTATTGACATGGGAAATATTATGCAAAATGTGGTTTCCTCCATCTTATTACATGTATTTATGAGAGGGGACCCAAAAAAACCAGAATTATATTTTAGAGGGTGGGCCCTTTGTGGTAAGGTCTTCTCTGGCTAGGTAGGTATTCTAGGAATTCATCAGCATCAGTGTACCAGCTAGTATTGTTGTGAGAGGTTGCGTTCAGCTTCAGTGTTTTTTGTTTTGTTTTGTTTTGTTTTGGAGATTATTTCAATGCATTTGCCCATTTCATGAGGGGTAATTTATGAGCACACCTGCCCACACAGTGCTGAATATTCAGCAGTTTTTGACCAAAAATGGCATTTCTCCTGTGCCTCCACCCTCCCTATTCATCTGATCTCACCTCGAGTACTTTTTTTTGTTTCTCCAGATGAAAAAAGTCCTCAAAGGGAAATGTTTTGCCAATGTAGAATAAATGAAACAAAAAACAACAGAAACACTAAAAGGTATCAAAATTGACGTGTTCAAAAACTGCTTTGAGCTTGATAGGTGTATTGCAGCAAACAGAGAGTACTTTCAAGATGACTGAAGTTTAAACATGTTAGAATAAACACACAATTTTTTATAAACAATTTTTTTACAAACAAATTCTGGGGTTTTTGGGCCCTCCCTCATATACACACAAACACACACACACACACACACACACACACAGGTATATATACACATGTGTGTATATATACACATACATGTATATGTATGTCTACATATATAATTATTATTGCTAAGAACAAACTCTTCTAAACCTTCATTTATGCACTTAGTTAACAAATAATAAATATGACCCTACTTAAAGTGTCAGGTTCTGTTCTGATCAAACTATCGTAAACACTTCCTCCAGTCACAAAATATAGTTCTGCAACATTGTTTCAAATGTCTACATGATATTTTATCAAGTAACTTTGCCAATGTGTATTTGATAAGCTTCCTGTTAGTGAAGAGTAATGATCCTGATAGTCTGCCATTCCATGAGTCTTCTGCAACCATGATGGCATCTCCAAGCATTCTTGTCTGTGAGATCAAAATGCTCAAGCCCTTCTTATCATATATTCTCTAGCTTAATTTGATCAAATCTTGAAGAAGACTATAGAACAACAATGACCCTCACCTTTTTCCAAGTGAGCAAACAGAAGTGTTATTTATTCTGTCAGTCAGTCAACCAGAATTCATCAAGACCCTCTTTCGGGCCAAGCGATGCAATACAGCTAGCAATATAGAAATAAATAAGGCACAAATAATTTGCTAGGGAGTGTAACAGAGGACAAACTTTTCCTGAAATCAGACGTTTGTTCTCACTAAGCCAGTTTTACCAATTCCTGTTCCAGAAAGTAACTCCAATTTGTGTATCCTACTTCCGTATAGCTCTTTCATTCAGTTCTAGGATTTGTATTAGTTATTCATTGCTACATAACAAATCACCCCAAAAATCTAGCAACTTAAAACCACAAACGTTTATCATCTCACAGTTCCTATGGGTCAGGTACTTAGAGTGGCTTAGCTGGTAGCTTAGGCTCAGAGTCTCTACAGCTGGGGCTGCATCATCTGGAGGATTAACCAGAGCTGGACAACCCACTTCCAGGAAGGCTCGCTCACGTGATCGTTTGCAGGAGGTCTCCTTTCCTTTCTGGTTGGTGGCAGAAGACCTCCATTTCTTGCTGTGCAGGCTTTTCCATGGAGCTACTTGAGTGTCCTCATGACATGGCAGCTGGCTTCCCCCAGAATGAGTGGTCCAAGGGAGAAAAAGGTGGAATCCATAAAGTCCTTTATGACTGGCCTTGGAACTATCATCATTTCTGTTCCGTGTTATTGACCACCCAGACCAACCCTGGTATAATATGGGAGGGGACTCCTCAAGGGTGTGAACACTAGGGAGCCGAAATCACTGGGACCCCTCTTGAAGGCTGGCTTAGAGGCTTTAGCAATTTTTAAAAATCACATGTAGCCTAAAAAGCAGAAAAATATTAAGAATATCATTTATTTTAGCAGCATATTTCATGTGACAATGACAGAATAGTTAAAAAGTGCCCCTAACTTCATGAGAGAGAACTGAATAAAACTATGTAAAGCAGGAGAGGAACTTTAAAATTATTTTCTTAGCCTCCTAATTTGATCTGTATTTTAGGATACCTGATAAAGCAAAACTTAAAAAAAAAAAAAAAAAAAGAAACTATACCAAAATAATAGGGCTATAGATAGCCTATCACTTTCAAAAAATTTTTAATTAAAGTTTGCTTATTTCATAAATGTAAGGCAAGCAGGCACCCAGAGCCCTGGAGAAAATGCAGAACAGGGCCTCTTACTTTTTTGTGTGCCCTCCAAGACTGCCTGTCCCAATATCCCTTGCTGTGCAGAGCTTTAGGAAGGGTGACACACATATTGCCTAGAGATTCCAGGGGCCTTCTGGAAAAAGACCTGTCAAAAATCCTGTCTCCCTAAGTGAAGAAAACTTGTCTAGCTAGACCAAGTGATTCTGACAAAGACCCAAAAGTAGGAAGGTCATGAGGCTCCAGAAATACAGTGACCATGAGAGCAGGCCCTGGTACCAGGTTAGCGAGAACCGGTGTGAGGACTGAATCTTTGGATCAGCAAGCTGGCTGCAATGAATGTTACTTACACAGTGTCATGGACAGTGGGTACACAGTGCTCCAGGGGACAAGCTTTTACCTTAGGAAGATGAATGAGGAGAGAACTGGCAGTGCTGGCAACCCTGAGCAGTGCTTTGAGTGAATCTAGCCCTGGAGAGTAAAATTGTCTCCTGTGGAGACAACCCACAAGTTTGTCCAGACAAGCACTGCTGAGGGTCAATCACATGGAGTCTGAGAATTAAGGCAGAAAGCAGAGATAAGAAAAAGCAAGAGACAGACTCTTAGTGGAGTCCGAAGCTCAGAATCCAGTCATGACTGAAGCCTAGTACATACCATCATAAATGAGTGTCTGTCTGAGTTGGTTTTCTTTATTTTTTTTCTTTGGACCTCAGGTCCACGGAATTGGATTAATTGTAGTCCTTGGTTCATGACAACTGTTAGTCCAAGCATAATCCTCTTTTACTTATTTTAGCAATATAGTGAATACCCATAATCCTGTACCCAAACCAGAAATTATAGCCTAATAGCAATGTTATGGGGTGATTTGTATTCTCCTAAAATTTATATGTTGACGTCCTAACCCCCAGTACCTCAGAAAGTGACCCTATTTGGAAATAGAATCATTACAGATGTAATTTAGTTAAGATGAGATGCGGTCATTAGGGTGAGCCATGGTCCAGTGTGACTGGCGACCTTATGATAAGGGGAAATTTGAAGACAGAAATGCATAGAAACAAGATGAGGTTAAAACACATGGGCAGAAGATGGCCACCCACAAACCAAAGAAAGAGGCCTGGAACAGATTCTTCTCTCACAAGAATCAACCTTGACTTTAGATTTATAGCTGCCAGAACTGGGAGACAATACCTTTATGTTGTTTAAGCCACCCAGTTTTTAGTGCTTTGTTACGACAACTCTAGTAAACTAGGACAGCCATAGGAACTTGTATTTTCCAACACTCTCTTCCCATCGCATCCTCTTGCTTTCCCTTTAGAATTAACATGCCCTGAACTTTCTATTTATCATGATTTATCAGTATCATCCTTTATTACTATTCATTGTATGCACACACACAATATGTTATTTAAATGTATTTTTAAAAATTCTGTAAAAAGGAAAAAAGGGCATCATGGTATATGTTGTCTTCTGGGACTTGCTCTTTTTAATATGTATTTTATTTTAATTTTAAAGATATGGGGTACAATTCAGGATTAGGTATGCAAGTGATCACCATACAGGTAAAGTTTGGGTCTCTTTTTGGTCCCCACTTTGCCTGGTTTGAGATCAGGTACTCTTATTGATGTTATGTACCTGCCTCCCTGGCCGTTTCCAGCTACGGTCAATCCCTTTCTTATAGGATTATGGTAAATGGTCAGGGTCTACTTATAAGTGAGTACATATGGTATTCAGTTCTTTGTTTCTGTGATATATCACTGAGCATTATAGACTCTAAATCCATCCAAGTTGTTGCAAAGTTCATAATTTTGTCCTTCTTTATGACTGGATAATATTCCATCATGTATATATACCACATTTTTTTTTATCCAGTCCAGTTTCAGTGAGCAGCACAGTTGGTTCCACGTTTTTGCTATTGCGAATAGTGCTACAATAAACACATGTGTACAGATATCTTTTTTATAGAGTGATTTAAATTCCTCCAAGTATATTTCCAGAAGGAGGATTTCTGGATCATATGGAAGGTCAGTTTCTATTATTCTATTATTTAGGAACTGCACAGTGTTTTCCATAGAGGTTGAACTAGTTTGCATTCGCACCAACAGTGCCAACAGTGCCCTTTTCTCTGCATCCTCACCAGCATCTGTTGGTTTTTGTTTTATTAATGATGACCATTCTTACTGGAGCTAGACAGTATCTCAATGTGGTTTTGATTTGCATTTTTCAATGATTAGTGAGGGTGAACATTTTCATGTGTCTGTTGGCTGCTCATATGTCTTCTTTTGAGAAATGTATATTCATGTCTTTTGCCCACTTTTAAATGGAGCTGTTGCTTTTTTTTTTTCTTTCAGCACATTTGAGTTCCTTGTAGATCTTGGAAGTTAGGCCTTTGCCAGCTATGTAATTAGCAAACATTTTTCCCATTCTGTGGGCTGTTTGCTCTTTTGATGGTTTCTTTTGCTTTGCAGAAGCTTTTCATTTTGATTAGGTCCCACTTGCCTATCTTATGTCTTATGGCAGGGGCTCTTGGAGTTTTAATCAGGAATTGGCTGCCTATTCCGATTTCCATAAGAATGTCTCCTTTGTTTTCTAAGATTCTTAAACTTTAAGGTTTTATATTTAGATCTTTGATTTGGAGTTGATTTTTGTATATGGTGATAGGCAGCGGTCCTGTTGTAATTTTCTGCATGTGGTCAGGCAGTTTTCCTAGCACCATGTACCGAATAGGTTCTCCTCTCTCCGGTGGTTGTTGGTGGAGGCTTTGTTGAAGATGAGTTGGTTCAGCAAGTGAGGTTTTGCTTCCAGAATCTCTATCCTCTTCCATTGGTTATATGTCTGTTCTTGTACAATATCAGGCTATTTGATTATTGTAACCTTATAATAAAGTTTAAAGTCTGGAAGTGTGATTCCTCCTGCTTTTTCTCTTTTGCTAGGGATTGTTTTGGCTATTCGTGGTCATTTATGTTTCCATATGAATTTCTGTATTGTTGTTTCCAGGTCTAAGAATGATGTTGGTAATTTGGTGGTTATAGCGTTAAATCTGTAGATTGCCTTTGGTAGAATGGCCATCTTAATGGTGATGATTCTTCCAATCTATGAGCATGGACTATTTTTCCATTGGTTTTGTCATCTTTGATTTCTTTGAGCAGCGTTTTGTAGTTTTTGTTATAAAGATCTTGTTATAAAGGTATTTCAATTTTTTGTGGCTACTGTGAACGGAATTGTGTTTTTAATTTGTTTCTCTGCCTGTTTGTTATTGATGCAAAAGTGACTGTCTTTTGCATGTTAATTTTGTACCCCAAGACTTTGCCAAAGTCCTTTGTCAGTGCAAGGAGGTTTTGGACAGATTCTCTTGGATTTTCGAGGTACAGGATCATATCATCAGCAAAGAGAGATAACTTGACTTTCTCTTTTCCTATTTGGATACCCCTGACTTCCTTTTCTCGTCTGATTGCTCTAGCTAGGACTTCTTACACTATGTTGAACAGGAGGGGTGAGAGTGGGCACCCTTGTCTCATTTCAGTTTTCAGGGAAAATGTTTCCAATTTCCACCCATTTAGCAATATGTTGGCTGTGGGTTTATCATAGATGGCTTTTACTATTTTGAGATGTGTTCCTCTATGCCTAGGTGTTCAAGGGTTTTTATCAAGAAGAATGCTGGATTTTAGGTCAAAGGCTTCTGCATCTAATGATATAATATAGTTCTTATAATTACATTTATGATGTTGCAGATGTTGATCCAGCCCCGCATCCCGGGGATGAAGCTTTCTTGGTTATGGTGGATGATTTTTGAGATGTGTTGTTGTTTCCAATTTGCTAGAATCTTGTTGAGAATTTTTACATCTATGTTCATCGGGGACATTGGCCTGTAATTCTCTTTCTTTGTTGGCTCTTTACCTGGTTTGGGTATCAGTGTGATGTTAGCTTTTTAAAATGATGTGGGGAGAATTCCATCTTTCTCAATTGCCTGGAATGCTTTCAATAGGATTGGTATTAGCTCCTCCTTGTATCTTTTGTAGAATTCCACTGGAAATTCAGGTTGTTATTGGTATATTTAGGATCTCAATGTCTTCTTGCTTCAACCTTGGGAGGTTGTGCCATGTCAGAAAGTATTCCATTTCATTTAGGTTATCAAGTTTGTTTCCATACAGGTGTGCATAGTAATTTCTGATAATCTTTTGTATCTCTTTGGGATGAGTTGTGACTTGATCTTTTGCATTTCTGCCTGTGTTTATTTGGGCTTTTCCTCTCTTTTTCTTGGTCACTCTGGCTGGGGTCCATCGATCTTGTTTATCCTTTTAAAGAACTAGCTTTTTGTTTCATTGATTTTTTTCTATGGTACTTTTGTCTTCTATGTCCCATATTTGGGCTTTTACTCTGATGATCTGAATTCTTCTGGTGAAGTTAGGTTTTGGTGGTCTTGCCTTTCCAGCTCCTTTAGGTAATTTGTTAGGCTGTTAACTTGTTTTCTTTCTATTTTCTTCATGTGCATTCATAGAGATATAAATTCCCCTCTTAGTGCTGATTTCATGGCATCCCAGATGGTTTAGTAAGATGTTTCTTTTTTTTCATTTGTTTCTAGAGCTCTTTTAAGGTCTAATTTGATTTCTGTGTTGACCCAGGAGCTGAGTTGTTTCACTCATGTTTTTAGTGTTCATGTCTTTGTGGGTTTGGGGGAATTTTGTTGGTGGTGGTGATATTTATTTTTATTCCACTGTGGTCTCAGAAGGGGCATGGCAGTATTTTGATCTTGTGAAATTTGTTTATGCTTGATTTATGGCCAAGGATGTGGTCAATCTTGGAGTACATTCCCTGTGGTGATGAGTAGAACGTATATTCAGTGGTTGTTGGGTGAAGTATCCTGTAGATAACTATTAAGTCCATTTGGCCAAGTGTCAAGTTGAGGTAATGATCTATCTAGGGTTGTTAGTGGTATCTTTAAGTCCCCAGCTATAATAGTGTTAGAGTCAATATCTTTTTTTAGTTTACTTAGTATCTACTGGTGCTTCTGTATTGGGTGCATATATGTTTAGGATGAATATTTCTTGTTGATGGATTGAATCTTTTATCATTATGTAGTGTCCTTCCATATCTTTCTTTTAATTTTTGATAGCTTAAATGTTGTTTTGTCTGATATTTACACATTTATGACCAGCAAAATTTTCACTTTCCTAATACTGAGAATGGGTGAAAATTTTAAAAAATCTGAAGCTGATGGCTGCAAACTTCTGTCATTAAGCACAAGTGAAATACTCCTTTCTAAATTGTCATCATTTTCATAATACAGCTGAAAGTTGCAGACATATCCAGCATTTGTCTCAGATCCCACTCTGGCTATTATTCTGTATTTTGTATTTTTATTTGGATTATAAACCCAAAATAGACTGTCTTTTACAGTGAGGTAAATTCACATCAGCAGCAACTGGGAACAGAATTTGGAATGACATAACTCCATGTCAGTGATCATGAATGAGTTAAGATCACAACTCCAGTCTTACATCCCCCTGAAAATTTGTTTTCCATACTCTAACTTGGAGTCTGTGGGCATCCTTTGTGGTGAGATGAGTTTCCTGGAGGCAGTAAATTACTGGGTTATGTGTTTTTATCCAGTTTGCCATTCTGTGTCTTTTCAGTGGTACATTTAGTTCACTCACGTTCAGGCTGATTATTGAAATGTGAGAATTTGCTCCTGTCATAATGCTCTTATAAGTCTGTTTTATTTTCGTTTAGCTTTTGTGTTCATATATGTTTGTGTTTTCATTTTTGCAGGTATACTGTGTGTTCTGCTGCTTCTGTGTTTGTTTGGGATCTTGCAAAGTATATGATCTTTCTTTTGTTTCTTTTTTCTTCTGTGCACAGCGCCTTTCTAAGCAACTCCTGTAGAGCTGGTCTGGAAGCAGCATATTGTATTCTCTTAGGGATTGGCTGTCTGGGAAGGATTTTAATTCTCCATCATTGATGAAGCTTAGCTTGGCTGGATAGGAAATTCTTGGTTGAAGTTGTTTATTTTTGAGAACATTAAAGATTTAGGTCCAATTCCTTCTCACCTGTAGTGTTTCTGCAGATAAGTTTGCAGCATTTCTGATTGGTCTCCCCCAGTAGGTAGTCTGACCTTTTTCTCTTGCTGCCTTTAGGACTTTTTCTTTTATACCTACTTTGTGGAGATAAATTACTATGTGTCTAGGGGTCAGTCTTCCATAAGATGTCTTGCAGGGGTTCTCTGAATCTCTTATGCTTGTATAGTCATCTCTCTGGTCAAATGAGGAAAGTTTTCTTGAATGACCTCATGAAATATTTGTTCCAGGGTATTTTCCATTTCTCTTTCTATTTCAGGTATTCTGATCAGATGTAGGCTTGGTTTCTTGATAAGATTGCACATCTTTTGGAGAGTTTCCTCTTTCTTCTTAAAATTTTTTCCTATATTTTTAATATATTGGGTTTATTCCATATTTTGGTCTTCCAGATCTGAAATTCTTTCTTTTGCTTGGTCAATTCTGTTCCCATGCTTGTCAGTTTGTTATTTATTTCTTGGATGGAGTCCTTTATTCCTGTTATTTCTAAGTCTGTCCAGCTTCATTGCAATTTAATTTAGTTTTAGCCCTTGCATTTCTTGATTTTTATTCATTCTATCTAATGATTCTCTGATCTCTCTAAGTACCTTCTGGGTACTGCTGTTCTCAGAGATAGCCATTGTTTGTGCCCCTGTAGTTGCTCTTTTTGGCACTGACTCTTTGCTGGGACTCTGATGATTACCAGCAGTTTTTCATTGGTTTTTATTCATTTGTAGATGTTTTCTTTCTTTCTCTTTAAGTCCATTGCTCAGTGGAAAATGGAGAAGAAGTCACTTCCAATATTTGCTCTACCTTTTGACCTTCCTTTTGGGGGCTCTGGGTTTTTTCATTATGATGTAGGGCTGAGGGTGGGGCATTGTGCTGTCTCTTTATAATTTTGAGCACTTACTAGGGGATAAGGGAAGTTTTACAAGGATTCAGAACCTATTGTAGGTCATAGTGTTTGCTATCTGGTGAATGAGCCAGCTGGGACTCACTCTTTGTCTCTTCACAGTATAACCTTACAACGGGTATGCTTGCATAGTTCCTGAGTCCAAGACGGGGTATAAGAAGGAAAAGAGAGGGAGAGAGAAACAAGGGAAAAGAAGAGAAAGAAAGAAAAAGAAGAAAGAAAAAGAAAGTCACACACACACACACACAAAACAGAGAAGGAACAAAGAGAAAGAAATAGAAGGAGAAAAAAAAAGAGAAAAACAACCAACAAACAAAGCAACCAAACAAGATAATCACATAAATAAACCAATACTCCCATCCCCAAAAAGTTGATAAAGATTTCTCAGCTTTAGAATGTCTCTTGGGGCGGGAGAGCTCCCTCTTGTGATGTGTTCTACGACTGCAGGTCTGTTACTGCAGTTATCCTCTTTGCTGTTGGAACTTAAAATGTTAGAATCTTCACCCTCTGCTGCCTGCAATTAGTAGCTGGCACATACCCATGTGAGGAAAGGGGGCTAAAATAACTTGACACCCCATTCCTATCTCACCCCATTCCTTCCTTTCCTAGCATGGTCACAGCTCCCACATCCAGTTCACAGCAGGGAAGTGGGCCCTCCTGTCTCTGCACTGCCCTCCTGATCTCTTTCACTTTTTGCTAAGGGTTGAGGGGAGTCAGCTAGGCACTCACCAGCCTCCTTCTCAGTTATTTCTACCCTGCATCTATTGCCCAGCAGCTGGCTCAGGGTGGAGGGTGAATTGTCTGGAGTTCCACATCTGCCATTACCTACCAGGGCTTGTGCACTGGGGGCAATGTTCTCTGAGGTCACAAAGATCAGCCCCAACCAATGCAGAGATCAGCGCCTGGTCTCAGGATGCAATTCTGTTGTTCCACAGAGATTATTCTGGAACACTCCTCTGCCCAGACATTAGAAAATCTGCTCAGTTTCTCTGTCATCTGCTGTTCCTGCCAAGAATGTGGTCAATAGCTCTCTCCCCAGCAGTTACCAGCCTCTGGATCTCAGGACACAGTGGCAAGGTTCTGGAGCCCCATACAGTCTCAGGGTGGCCTCTCCCCTTGCTTCCTCAAGACTCTGCCTCATGCTCCTTCACTGCAATCCCTCCACAGTCCTCACTGCCAGTGTTCGGCCTGTCACTGTGGTGGTGGAGTCAGCAATCACTACAGCAGTTCTTCCTGGGAAGAGCTTCCAACTTATCTGCTGCTAGGTCTCCCACTCCAATTGCATGCATCTGTTTGGTTCAGTGTGGGGTGGGGCATCAGTCTCTCTGGTATCATGCACTTGGAGTATCCTCATTGGGCAAACAATGGTCAGTCTCAGAGGGGGTGCAGAGATTGCCTGTTCTTTTTTACTCAAGATTATTTACAAAGATTTATCTTTGTGTTGTGGATGGCTGTAGTTTATTCATTTTTCACTGCTGATTAACATTCCATGGTGTGATGACAGCACAATTTACTCATTGGACGGCCTCAGAGATTAGCAGAAAATGCAAAGCCCTCCCAAAGACACCTCTGAAAAGTTGTCCATGGACCAACACTGTGGAGTCCTATCATTCCATTTCTGATAGCAGCTGTGTCCATTTTATCCTTAAGAAGTTTGGGTCTGTATCTCTCTGGTTTCTTATTTAAACCCAACAAAACAATGAATAGACACTTCTCACAAAAAGAGATATGGACAAGCAAAAGACACACGAAAATGATGCTCAGCCTCACTAATCACCAGAGAAATGCAAATCAAAGCCACATTCACATACCACTTAATCCCAGTAAGAATGGCCATCATTAATAAAACAAACAACAGATGCTGGCAAAGTTGCAGAAAAAAAGAAGCACTTCTACACTGCTGGTGGGAATGCAAACTAGTGCAACCTCTTTGGAAGACAGTGTGGCAACTTCTGAAAGAACTAGAAATTGACCTTTCATATGACCCAGCAATACCCCTATTGGGAATATACCCGGAGGAACTTAAATCATTCTATAAAAAAGATACCTGCACATGCAGGTTTATTGCAGCACTATTCACAATAGCAAAAAACATGGAAATAATCACGCTGTCCATCAAAACTGAACTGGATAAAAAAATGTGGTACATATACACAATGGGATATTATGCAGTCATAAAGAAGGACAAACATGGACTTCACAGCAATTTGGATGAATTTAGAGTCTATCATAGAAACAAAGAACAAAGAACAGAGTACCATATGTTCTCACTCATAAGCGGATCTTGAACAATTATCATAATACTATAAGAAAGCGATTGGCAGTAGTGGGAAACTGCCAGGGGAGAGAGGGGTACACTTCATCAACAAGGGTACCTGAATAATCAACATTTGTATACCCAACCCTGAATTGTACCTCACATATTTAAAATTAAAAAAATTTTTTTAAACCCATCAAGACAAAAGAACAACAGAAATTCCCAGAAGAAGGAGGACCAGGAAGGGGAACTTAAAGGAGAATTGTGGCAAACACAGAATAAGATAATGTAATAGCCTTAACCTTTCCCCTTAGCTTGCCTTCACAATAAAGCTAAGCTCTGGGAAATTTAATTGTGGTACCATAGAATAAAGTCCTATGGTACTACAATGCACCCTACAATAACACAATCACAACTGGGGGTGGCTCCCATGCTCTGCCCAGCTTTCATCTACAGGCTGGAGTTTTTTGTTTGTTTGTTTTGTTTTGTTTTTCTTTCTTCTTCAGGAGGAATGTGTGGTTATGAAGTGACTTTCTCAGTTTAGTGTAAGGTCATCTGAATACAGTGTGTTTCACTATTGTTACATAACGGTACATGTAGACTAAAATATATTGCTTTTGTTCACCTGTAGCCCTGTATTTTCTGCAGTTACATTTTGAATCTCACTAAAGATATTATAACAAAGTTTTGCTGTGCCAACTTTTCCATAAACCCAGGATTGGCCAGGTGACACAGTTCTGACCAATCAGACCGGAGCATGAGTCTGCTAGGAAGGCTGGGAGAAAGTTTTTGTTCTTTTAGGAAAAAAAAAAAAAAGCCCTCACAGCTGCTGCCACATTCTCCCTCCCTTACCCCTTTTATAGCAGCCTTAAAAGAGGAGTTGCTGCCTGTAGCTATGGTGGCCAACTCTCCACCAAAGGCGAACAGATAAGAAAACTGCAGAGGCAGCAGTCCTGACATAATTGAGCCACTGAACTAAAACCAGCAGCTGCCTACCCCCGAATTCACATTATGCAAGAAAAATAAACATTTATATATTTAAGTCACTGTTAGTCAGAGTTTCTGTTACTTGCGTCCAAAAACATTACTGAGTAACATAGAGATGGACTAGATTTCTGCTGAAGTGGGTGTAAAAGGGCCTGAGAATATCATTTTAGAACTCTACTTATGGAGGAGAAAATATTTGAATATTCAGATCACTAATTATAATGTCAAACATCTCAACTACTTATAGTTGGGTAAGCTGAGGCTGAAGGAAGGAAAGTGATCTGCTCTGTATTTCCGTAAGTATGGCAGGGACTAGTCTCACGGAAAGAACTAATGTGTGCACACATTTTTAAACTGGCAATTGAGGCCGAGGATGAAAATACAGACATTTCCCAAATCCCAGCTCTATAACTTCAGTTGTCTCATTCCCACCTTTACTTTCAATTCACCAGACTTAGTTTGATCTCAATTTGCCTCCCACTTAGCCAAAAGCATCTCCCACAACCAAAAGTGTTATATTTCACTTTCATTACTCTTTCCTGCTGCAAAGCAATACTGACATTCCTGAACCCTGTGAAACAGTTGTTTAAATTAAGTTAAATCTCAGATATTTGGAGAAAATTCTAAGTGTTGGTCATGGTTAGCTGCCGTATATCAGGTCTGAATCCCTGTGTTTTGTTTTTGTTTTTTGTTTTTCTTTTAAAAACAAACACCCTTCACTTCACAAGCAAGTTCCTACTATCCTGGAGAGTGTATTTTTGTAAGATAATCTGCTGAGAAAGACGACTAAGAAAAGGCCATGATAAGACATGATTTAATCAATAAAGGAACAAATATGGAGCGTTTGGCTTTGTCAATAGGAGGAAAAAAGTGCTATCACCCTCGCTCTGCATAAACCATAGCTGTATGTTTTTCTAATTAAGTTCCCATCAAGTGACCTGAGCAAAGTTGTATTCTGTTGTCTCTTAACTCAGTCCCTAAAGTGCTGGAGAAAACTTTTTGCTACTAAATTACTACAGCAAAACTGATGAAAAGAATTAAAAGTACTGATAATGCAGACATTAAGGCTTGGATTACTGCTTTGGAACATTTCTAATGAAACAATGGTTTGCTAAAATGCAACCATTCACTATAGCACAAAGAAAAAATTTCTACATATGGACACTTGATGGTATCTGCATTGGAGATGGAGTTGGCAATAATAAGTTATGCCTGAAGAATTTGGAAGTAGTGCAATTGTATCAGATAGAATACAAAGTTCACATTAATGGATCAGAGCCAAAGGCACCTTAAAGAAAAAAGAGCCCAAGCCAGTAAGACTAGATTGTTGGAAGAATAAGGATATTAGCAAATCCTTAAAAAAGATGTCAAGCAAAGCGGGAGGTATCACACTTCCAGACTTTAAACTTTATTATAAAGCTATAATCAAGATAGCCTGGTATTGGTACGAGATCAGCCATATAGACCAATGGAACAAGAAAGATATTCTGGAAGCAAAATCTCAATTTCTCAACTAACTCATCTTCAACAAAGCCTCCACCAATATCACTGGGAGAGGAGAACTTATTCAATAAATGGTGCTGGGAAAACTGGATGACCACATGCAGAATATTGAAACAGGACCCCTATCTATCTCCATACACAAAAATCAGCTCTAAATGGATCAAAGATCTAAACTTAAAACCTCAAACTATAAGAACCTTAGAAACTGCGGGAGACACCCCTTATAGAAATTGGAACTGCCAACCAATTCCTGATCAAAACCCCAAGTGCCAATGCTGTAAGAGATATAATAAAGTGGGACCTCATCAAACTGACAAACTTCTGCAAAGTCAAAGAAACCATCAAGAAAGCAGGGAGACAGTCCACAGACTGGGAAAAAATATTTGCTAACTGTATATCTGACAGAGGCCTAACATCTATGAGCTAAAAGGAACTCAAACGTGCCGAAAAGAAAAAAAAAACAAACAGCCCCATTACAAAGTGAGCAAAAGATATGAATAGACACTTAAAAGAAGACATACGAGCAGCCAACAGATACATGAAAAAATGCTCAACCTCACTAGTCACCAAAGAAATGCAAATTAAAACCATACTGAGATATCACCTAATTCCAATCAGGGTGGCCATTATCAATAACTCAAAAAACAACAGATGCTGGAGAGGATGCAGGGGAAAGGGGAACGCTTCTACACTTGTGGTGGGAGTGTAAACTAGTACATCCTCTCTGGAAAACAATTTGGCGATTCCTAAAAGATCTAAAAATCGACCTTCCATACAACCCTGCAATCCCCTTACTGGGAATTTACCTGTTGGAATTCAAATCACTCTATGAAAAAGATACCTGCACACTCATGTTTATTGCAGCTTTATTTACAATAGCAAAAACATGGAAACAACTGTGCTGCCCATTGAAAGAGCACTGGATAAAAAAATGTGGTACATATACACGATGGAATATTGCACAGCCATAACGGACAAAACCATGAACTTCACAGCAACTTGCTTGGACTTAGTCTATAAGACTGAGTGATCTATCAGAAACAAAGAACTGAATATCACATGTTCTCACTCATAAGAGGACTTTGAACAATTATCATAATACTATAAAAAAAGGATTGGCAGTAGTGGGAGACTGCTAGGAGAGTGGGGGCACACCCCATCAACAAGGGTAACTGCATAATGAACATTTGTATACCTAACCCTGAATTGTACCCCACATCTTTAAAATAAAAAATTGAAAACATAAAAAATATTTTTGAAAGATGTCAATCAAGAAAGAAGATGGTCTGGAATGGAAGCATAGACAAAAACATTACATTGACAAGTGTTGTATTGCCCAACTAGACTTGACCAAGGAGGAAAGTTTCACCAAGTGAACTTTTCATATTAGTATTTTACTGGCATGTTTTTGTATGGAAAGGAAGACGTCAAACTAATTTAGTCTGATGTCATTTAATGTTAAAATCATCTACCTTCCCTTTTTCTGATTTGATGCTCAAGAGTCAAATTCTTGATAATATAGCTGCCCATGGAGATCTTCAAATAGAGAGATATGCCAACATAAATATTTCAGTCCACAGGACAGGGTTATTTCCAAATATAGGTGAATAAAAATGATTCTGAGTTTCTAGTTTTATATATCAATATTTGCCAGATTGGTTAGGATGAGTATGCCCCTAAAAAGCACCGACTTTCAGTGGATAAAAACCCAGTTGTATAGTCCTGAGTGATTGAGATTGGTCCAGCACTTTGGTAAACTCAGCATGGTGCAACACAATGTGAGGCATCCTCATGTGACTATACCTAATTCTTCCAGTTGTCTTTTAATTCTATCTTAAATTGGCAAGGACTAGGGGAACCAAGTTCAAGGAAACAGATTCTAGAGCTCTTTTATTTCCTGCTCCAGTCTTGCGAAATGCTATCATTGCTGCCTAAAACTATGCTCTCATGTCAGAAGGACACATTGGCAAATAATATGTTTAGGCTGGAGCTTGAATGAGAATTTATTTTATCCTCTTACCTTCAATTCAATAATCAACCTCTTTTCTTCCAATCTCCACAGTAAGGAAAGGTATCCATCAAGAACCTCCTGAAGGGAGACGCCATTTTTTCATTTCAATTGGAAGGGGCAAAATCAGAAGACTTCTATGAAAGTACAAAAGATGGCACCTTGAGATTCTTTGGCTGAAACCACCTATTCTACTACGATTTGCCAACAATAGAGAAGGATGTGCAAACACTTGAAAATGAGTTATTTATTGTTCCAGGCTCTGGGGGACGGTAAACAACAATGAAAGAGGCAAGGTGGTAGATAGATAGAAGTAAGGTCAAGGACTATGAGGCCTGCGCTGAGTCCTGGTGCAGAGAATACAGTGGGACATAACTTTAGACACCTCTTCACCTTACTCCTCTCCTTTGTCAAAGGAGAGCCCTCAACTATATGAGATCTAAAGTCCCTTCTAGTGCATTTTATGATGCCATAGAATTTTCTATGAGGAAAATGCTGCCTAGTGAGAGCACTTGACTTTGGCCTTTTCTGCAACAGAATTCCTCAAACTCCCAGGAAGTTTGCAAATTAGTTCTGAGGTGGTTGAACATCGGATTGGACCTGGCCTCCCTGATGAATACACCAGTCACTCTTTCCTGCCAAAATCATGTTTTTACTCCCATTGCAAAATGTGTGGGTGGGGAAGGTGATGACTAATTTGTATCATTTGGGAACCATAAATCTTGTCACCTGATATTTGCCTTAGGCTGAGTGAGTCTCACTTCTAGCTGAAGATATCTGCAGGTTTGTCATTCTCAGATGTTGCTATTTATGTTGTTCACCCGCCGAGGATGCAGAGACTTTAACTGCATGACCAATAAACAGTAAGAATCTGTTGACACTGATGGCAGCTTGATAAGGACCTGAAACAACAGCAGAGGTGCTGAGGAAGGGAAAGAAAATTGAGACGTATGGTGAATGCAGGAGTTTAGGGTGGACCAACAGGGATCTGGAGCAGAGATGCTTCACTGACAGAACCTATGGAGTTAAGTAACTGTTCCCTGAGTTGCCCCTGCAGGGTTCACCTGCAAAGCTAATAGCAACATTTTCTATAGCACTCTTGTTATGAGAAACACATCAACCCCAAACGGCAGATATGACATCTAAGCAAATTTTGTCGACAAAGAAATACCTACCATTTACTAACTTATCATGCTCTACATGGGCAAAGAAAAAATTAAACCAAGTCCAGGAATCAGCTAATCTTTGAACAAAGATATACAGAGTAGTTCATTTTCTTCCCAGCACTTACAAGAATAAAAGAAAATATTGAAATGGAGGCCTTGCATGAGACATGCATGACCCAGAAGCACAACGGACTTGACTGAGACAAATGCTGCCTTGAATTTGCAGAGCAACATCACATGTGTAGACACACAAACAATATGCACACAGACACGTGTATATAAAGAGGACAACATGTGCTTAAAGAAAAAAACAATTTTCCCAGCATGGAAAGAAATAAATTCTCAGCATGAAGCGCAAACAAGACTGAAGCAAGAGTCCCTTGCAGAAGTAAGAATTGTTATTTTTTATAAGAATCAGATAGCAAGTACAATAACCTATCATATTTTAAGTCAAAAATGAATAAAGATGAATGGAGTTTGGCGGGTGGTTTCTGGGCTAATGCAAGCAAAAGCATTCTATAGGTCATCTGGTTGGTGGATACCTCCTGGCCCAAGATGACTGCACCTAAGTTGGGTGGGGAATCTTTTTACAGATTTTGCTGCTGCTTTTTGTCACATCATACAAGGACCCATAATGGTAAAAGCCTAATGTTACGAAATGAGACATAATGACGACCTACAGATTGAAGGGGGGTGGCTTTCATTTTGGAAGGGATGGTTACTACCCACCATGTTTAAAGTGAATATGGCAGATGGAAGAAAAGGGAATAGGTTGCTCGCCTGCAGGATTCAATGAATGGACAGAGCTGCTCTGCCAAGGAGCTGAATGACTCCAGATAACTTGGCAAGCCTTTACCAGAACAATCTATAAAAAGGCATAAAAAATAATAGAGTGCAGATTTCAATTTGGGGAGAGATTTTTATGTCTAACGAACCTGAAAAACTGATAAGTGACTGATAAGTGGATATCCACTCTTTTAGTATTTTATATATGTATCACTTTTTAACAAAATACACAATTAAGCTTTATTAGTGCTTTCTACCCAGGCAATTTAGGGGAGGAATGTTTATTTCGGTCACCCTGTTCAAGAAGGAAAATTCCACTCAAGATACCTTGTTTTGTTTTAATATGGCCATGTCAATATATGATCTTGGTCCTTCAAAAATATGTATTTGGGTTTTGCCTATTTCTGATTACATGGTGTGAATTGCTATAACACTTGAATTTTTTTTTAACTTAACAAACTGAAAATTGTGGAGTCTTGTATTCTCAGAGGTCTGTCATAAATATCTACTACATTAACTATATAATCCTCCTGCCTGTCCAGGATTGAAACACAGTATTTTGAATGGCTGTCTCTAAGCTTGGTCCTCAGGGAAGAAAGAGGTAGGACTGTAAAGACACCTTGGCAAGGCTTTTTCTAAGAGAAATGCATTTCATTCTTCAGAAATACTCAACATTTTGCAACTGGGGACATCTCAAATTTGTCTACTCCAGTTCCTCCATTCTACAAATGAAGACGAGGCTAGGTTCTGAAACTTATACATAGGAACACTATCAGCCCCTCCCCCCCTCCCTGAGGCAGTGTATTCTTTTAAAAGTTCTTTCATAAAAGAAATACTTTAACAGTAAAATAGCATAGAAATATTATTAATGAAAATCAATAGCACCTCCATTTCACCCCTGCCCAACATAATTCGGCTACCTAGATCATTCTCCTAAATGCGTAACTCTAATAATATGCCCATGACTGTATGCCTTGATTTTTTGATTTCAGAAATTATTCATTGACTCCTCACTAAGAAAAATAAAGATTTAGTTCACTTCAACTATCCTTTTTCTACCTCAAAATTTTATAGTATTTTACTATTATTACTTCTAATAGTACTTTGTAGCATTAAATACTATTTCTAGGTCACCTTATGTTTTATCTCATCACTATTCTACACTTTTTTTTTACTCTCTACATATAAACTGAGAATGTTCCTGCCCAATTCTTCTCAGTCATTCCAAACCCAATTCCTGTCTTTTGGATCTTTACTGTTATATTATGTTATAAAACCATAATTACATGTGGGTCTTTCGCATTTTAATCATTGATGTTTAGAGATGAAATGAGCAGGCAACATTGTTTAGTATCTGCTCACATACAGCCAAGAATGTTCTACATGTATCTAAAGAGACATATTTGCCACCTACATGTATCTAAAGAGACATATACATACAAAGGTAAATGCTCCTAGAATCTAGTCAAATGGAATCTCTTCTACTGCATCAGGGTCTCAAAATCATGCCACATGTTAGTTTGCATCATATCCTGACCATTACTTTCCTATATAGATTTTTGCTTTTCCTGGAGTTAGTAATAATAGTATTTTCTTTTTCAGAGAAGAATTGCATGATTCCTTTGTCATATTCCTTAGACTTCCCTTTCTAATGCTTAGAAGTCATTTCATTCTTCTTCTTGAAGATATTCTTGGAGCTCATTGATTCCCTATATAAAATAGATTAATTGCTTTCAAGGCCTGTTGAAATGTCTCCCAGCCTATGATTTCATTTCATTGGACTCCATATTATTCACTACCCCATCAAGAAAACAGAAACCACTCTAGGTAATTAAAGCAGGGATGGATTCAATCCAGGTAATTTGTTACAAAAGTATTGAAAGAACTCAAAGAGCAAAAGCTAGTGGGTGGTATTACCCAGGAACAATAAGTGTAGTGAACCATCACCACCCTTGCAGGGACTTGTGAGCCCACGTTCCCCTTTCTCACCAAGAAGCTCATAATCCTCCAATTCCCTTGGCATTGTAGGAACATGTATTCCCAGGGCTGCTGTTGGAAGTCCTGCCAATGCGGCTGGTACTGTTGTGTTAAAGCTACTGAAGCCATTGCCAAAATCAGAAAGTCTTGTACCTCTTCCTATATTCTAATTTCATTCAAAATCCCCCTACCAGATGAAACAAACCAAAATCCAGCTGGCAATGGAGAACTAGAAAGGTCATTTCCAGGCTCCCCGCCGCAGTAGTAAGAAAAGAATACAGAAGATCAGTGCGAGACCCAGCCCCGTCAGAAAACATCTGGAACAGACTCTTGAATTAGTTCCACCATTTTTTATAGCTTAAATCTTACTTTTTGAAAAATTTGGTCTAATAACTTTTAATTCTTTGACTAATCCCTCAGAATGTATACAGAAGGTATACGTTCGGAGTCTTTATATATTGTAAAATGTTTGTTTTTATCCTCACATTTGATTGAACGTTTGGACAAGTACAGAATTCTAGGTTCAAAATCATTTTCACTTAAAATTGGAAGGCATTACTCTGCTGTCTTCTAGAAACCTTTATATCGCCTGACAAATCCGTTACCAGTCTGGTTCTTATTCCAGAGTTGTTAAATGTTTTTCTCTCTGGAAAAAAAATAAATCCCCCAAACCAATTCTTCAAACCATACTCAGTACTCTAACCCTAGAGAAATCTGCCATTACTCTGAAACAGACCCACTAAATCTCAATTAGCCTATTGCAATAGCTTCCTAATTGCCCTGTTTCCACTCTTTGTCCCACCTCTCAAGGATATATTTCCACAGAGCAGCCAAAGTTATCTTTTAAAAATCTTAATCAGTTAATGCCATTCTCCTAAATTGAAACGATTCAATGGCTTCTTATATCAGTTAAGTTTCCCTGCACAACAAATCATCCCAAAACTCAGTGGCCTGAAGCAACAAATATTTCTCACAATTTTGGGAGCCAGTGGGAAGTCTGGACTGATCAGGTTTTTTGAACCTTGAGAGTCTAAGGTGGTTTCGCTCATGTGTTTGGCAATTAGTAGACCAGTTGGTCTAAAGGAGTGGGGATGGTGTCTAAGTTGAAGTGGTGCACCATTGCTCTTTGTGGCTAACTTGCCATCTTCACATGGCAGCCTCAGGGTTCCCAAGGCATCTAAAGAGAGCAAGCCACTCTTTAAGTTTCTGCTGGCATACATTTACTAATGTCCCATCAACAAAATCAATCAAAATTTCATTGGTTAAAGAAATATACCATTGTAGTCCATGCAGATCTAAGAAATGAAGTAGAAGTCAAAAGCTGTAAAACATAATTCTATCAGTGGATGAATGCATCCTTTACTAGAGATTTTTTCAGACAATTCTCTAGTCTTCTTTTACTTCAAAATCCATCATTGTATGTCTACTACATGCCAAGTGTTAAAGATAAAAATATGACTAAAACATGATCTTTGAACTGGAGAAGCCCCTAGGGTGAGGCAGTCACAGGCAAGTACTTTGTAATTAAGATAATCGAAGGAATCTACATGAATTGAGAAAAACACAAATATGCAAATTGGAAGAGCTCACCACTTTATATTTTAGGAGGACCAGAAAATCCACACTTAGACAAACTCTGGCAAAATTTTTGAATTTCAAATATAAAGAACAAAAATCCTTTAAAGGCAGAAATCATCAAAGGAGAAAGGTATCAGGCTGACTTTACACTTCTCTGAAACATAAGATGCAAGAATTCATAAGAGTAGTATCAATAGTTTTAAAAAGGCTGTGTCCTAAGAATATTTTCCCAAATTGTCTCAGACTTACAAGGGTCTTAATTTTTTAAAAAAATTCTATTTAAATATACACTTTAGTTAATGGAGAAATGAGTTTACATTAGGAATTCTAGAATACAGAATTAAATTATACCATCCTGTTTAGCCCATAAACGCAAGAATCCAGTTGGGTTATATTTATATATTGTCAGACGAACACTATATTCTGGGTCAGGGGTTTGGCCCTTTATTCAGTTATTCTCCTTGTTCAGCAATTCTTCATTTCTTTTTTGTTCCTTTCCCATAAAGAAGAAATATTTGTATAAGCCATATTCTCCCCACCCATCGGAGGGCACATCTTAACATGATTGCTATATGCCTTAAAACAATGACTGCAACCTGTCCAAAATGGCTAAACTATTTACATGATTTAGACATTGCTGGGATGATTACTTAACAACTTTTTATCCTGTTACACTAATGCAGAACTGCATTCAAGTATTCATTCATTCACTCATGTATCAATTTATTGAACAGATAGTTATTGAGTACCTCTATTTACCAGACACTGTATTACACACTGAAGATGAAATTGTAAAAATAACAGAATTGTTTGTGAATATTTTGGTATATTAATAAGATTACAAAATCTTTTTTTGTTGTTTTTAATTTTTAATTTTAAAGATGTGGGGTACAATTCAGGGTTAGGTATATACATGTCCATCATGCAGGTGTGCCCCTCCCCCAGCAGTTTCCCACTGTTGCCAATCCTGCACCACACCCCTTGACAGTCTTCCACTATTGCCAATCCCTTTCTTACAGTATTACTATAACCTTAAAGTCTATTTTGATTGCTAATGATTTGAATCAATTATAGAATTTATATTTTTAAAACACATACGAAGGACTTGAGCAATTAGAGATTTTGATTGGTAAATATTTATCATCATCCATAACTCTTCCATAATATCTTCTACCTAAGACCTATAAATGTTCACATGCAAAAATAAATGTATAGAAAAAAATAACAGTGAGAAAACACACTAAAATATTAGAAGTGGTTTCTTCAGGAAAGTAGGGTTTTGTTTTTTTTTTTTCTCTTTCTGAATTTGCCAAATTTTCTATAATTACCACATATTTTTATAATAGCATATTGGTGGGGATAACTATAAGTTAATGGCTTGTGATGACAAAAGTAGTCTATTGCTCATATCAGAGTCTACTGGGGTTGTTTTTAATGGGGTACCTTTCCCTTAAGTGTTATTCAGGGACCCAGGGCTTCTCCATTTTGTGATCTTTAACAAGTCATTTGTGGCACTGTGATCTTCAACAAGTCACTACCAAATCTTCCTTGGGTGTTGTACCTATTACTGCATTCCAGAAGGAAAAAAACATGTCACCCTGGAGGAATGCAACAGTCATGCCCATAAGTCAAGTACATCACTTTTGCTCACACCCCCATTTGCCAAATCTCAGTCACATAGCCATACTTAGCTGCAAGGAAAGCTGGGAAGTGTAGTCTAGTTGCATGCCATTGTGAAGAAAAACAGTTCCTGATGAACACATGGAAGGTTTTGGTCATAATCTGCTCTTCTGTTCACTACACAGCCGTATACTCCCATTCCCACATAAAGAACACACTTGCCCTTCTCCAGAGACAACTTGGAGAGACCATTCAAAGTCCCAACCAGCAATGAGCCCCATTACAAAACACTGCATCCTCAGAATATGCACAGCCTATGCCATCTGCCCAGGTGTGTCTCCTATGATCCAGCTGCCTTTGAACTAGAAAGACAAATTACATTCACTTGCCTCTCATTCCAACACATTCACTCAGTGGACCAGGGAGAGGATAACAGCAATAAATACTCCCACATAAACAACAGATGAATATGGCCACACACCACAGATTGGTAACTGGCAATAACGTAATTCTGCTGGGCTGGCATTGTGAGGTTCCCTGGCAGGGAGGACAAGTCCTTGGTTAGACCCTGGTTCTGCTTTCTGGCAGCAACTCTCTTGCCCTTTGTTCCTGGCCTCTGGTTCTTCCTTCTGGAGATTCCTTATCGTCCACTCTCCTGCCAGACCATTTCCAAAGTCATTATTGAGGAGAAAACCCTCTTTGGGGATTATGCAGTTTTCACAGCACACTTCAAGCTGGAACACGTTTGGGGGCCAGACAATTTAAGTCAAGTCTCAAATAGGAAGAGGTGTGTGTGTGTGTGTGTGTGTGTGTGTGTGTGTGTGTGTGTGTGGTTTTTTTTTTTTTTCCCAGACTTGTTTTGTTGGCAATCAACATGCCCTAAAAGACACAGTAAGCTTCTGATATAAACGCTTCCATTCAGTTTCATGTACCAGTAACCACACCCAAAATTAGCTCCTAAACATGATCTTTAAGCTCAAATTATTTCTTTGTTTTATCAACCTTCCCCACTCCCCATGTCTCTCTCACATCAATGATTTTCTTGATGCTATCTGGGATTATGGTAGTGATGGGAAGGTTACACCCTTCATCTGATGTTTGCCACAGACTGAGTTTTATTGAACCCTTTGTTGCATAAATTAGTTCCATACTTATCTGTTACTATTTGGGGCCTAAAGAAAACAATGTTTCCAACCTTTTAGTGCCCAAATTTCTGGACTCTCTTTTCCCTTTTATCCTGCTTGCAAACTGTTCAATTCCATCCTGAGGTTATCTCTTTTTAAAAAAATATTATATTATTGTAGTAAAATATGTATAACATAAAATTTACCATCTTATTTGCTTTTAAATGTATAGTTCAATGGCCTTAAGGACATTCACATTGTTATGCAATCAACACCCACCATCATCACCTGCAGAATTCTTTTCATCAGCACAAACTGAAACTCTGTACCACTTAAACGATAACTTCCCATATCCCCCTCCCCTCAACCCCGGCAGCCATCATCCTACTTTCTGTCTCTATACATTTAATTACTTTGAGTATCTTATATCATACAACATTTATTGTTTGTGTGTGTGTGTGTGTGTGTGTGTGTGTGTGTGTGTGTGTGTGTGTGGTGTGTGTGTCTCTGGCATATTTCACTCCGCGTAATGTTTTCAAGTTTCATCTATGTTTTAGCATGTATCAGAACTTTCTTCCTTTTAAAGGCTGAATAATATTTCATTGTGTGTATATGCCACATTTTGTTTATCCATTCATCCATGGTTATCTTTTCTGCAATAATTTGCTAAAAGTAGAAAATAAAATCCAACATACTTCATTACTCTGAATTCTGCCCATAGCTTCTTCTAGAGCTAGTCTTGTTTACACATTGTTTGTTTTCCAGGTTACCATAGACAACAGTTTTACCAAGTGTTTTTTCACTGTATAATATAATATGTGTTATTGTTGGATTTTTTTTAGCCCCCAATATTAGTTTCTCACTGCCACTCCCTGACTTCTACATCAAGGTCCCATGTCTTAATTTGTATTATTAATCTGACTCTTACTTAACGACACTACTTAATTTATTTCTTAAGATAACGACAGGTGTTGTAATAGCTAAAATATCAATGACTGCCTTAGTTTGAGTTCCCCTTAAAATAGAGGCTTTCAAGTTCCCATGTTCTAGTAGTTCATTTGGTAATTCCAAGAAGCAAGAATGAAGGAATAAGGAGACAGAGACGGAGACGAAGGATGACACCTTATAAAACTGTGTGAGGTCATTGCTGTGGGTTCAGTTCTGTAAGGATTCCTGAGAAGTACACAGAATGTCTGCTAGAATTGTGCCCTGCAGGGTGGAAATTGAAGGATTTATCCACTCACTACTGTCCCCACTGATTGAGGGTTGCCCCGCGGATGTTAATTCTTTTGCTTGTCCATGATACATTTGCTTGTGAGCAGGCCAAGCAGATTCCTGCAGGGGTAGAGAAGACCCTAAGGCAAAAAAGTAGGAGTATGCTGGGTGCATATTTGAGGTAGGACACTGTCAACACAAAATCTGCCCAAGTTATTACAGAACTCTTCATCTCAGCTGCAGCAGAAATCAGAGGTAGGCCAAGAGGATATAAGAACATGACATATGGTACCAGAAGTGTCTGCCACAGTAACTTAACGACACACAAGTGTAGCTCTCACTAATGTCACAGCCAAATGCATGTGTCCCTGGGGGCCCTTCTCTAAACAGCAGGACCCAAGTACCTGCCCCCTTGTAGTCTGCCATCTTCAACACATGGTTGCCAAAGTCACTATGGTTATTTTTTTTTATTATTCAACCTGAACAGGAAGCAAAAAGATATGGGATTTCCCAGGGGAAGTTTTCATGGTCTAGACCTAGAACAAGTCCGTGTCATTTCCATCCATAACCCACTGGCCAGAAAAAAGTCACGTGACTACACCTACCTGCAAAAGAGGTCAAGAAATGCAGTCTATTTTGTATGCCAAAGGGGAGAGGAAATATATGTTAGTGAACACAAAGCAACTTCTACCATAGATGCTGACTGTATTTTTTAATAAGTAATTGTAAGATCAAAGGCAATATATACTAAACATTTTAAACCTAATTTTGCCCTTGAACATAGAAATCCCGCTTGCAGAAATCCTTCTCTGGTAGGTATGCATTCTCCATTCAGTCTTCCAGACCAATTTTCCACCCTTCTGCCTCACTGCATCATGGTCTTTCTAGTCTTCTGACTACTGGTCGGACTGTGCCAAGGGAAAGATCCCCACCCACAGGATCAGAAACACAGAGATGAGGAAGATGTGAGTATATACAATTCCCTGGTTTCCTGCAGTGAGGATACATGCTACAAGTGGCTGGATTCCTTTGGTCCAGGCCATGGCTCCTGTTGGGAGGCCATCTCCCGCAGCTACAGTGCCTGTCACAGTGAGCTATAAGCTCAGCTCCACTTCTCTCTCTTGGTTCCATTCACAACTTCTCTTTGCCCCTTTAGCTTGCTGATCTTTCTTAATGCTGCCCAAGCTTTTCTAAATAGGCCTCAGTTACCCCCCTTGCATGTGCCTTCTGTTTCTTTTATGAATCTTAACAAATATACCATCCTAGAGAAATAATTGGGATTGTGAGAAAAATAACAAAGATGTTCAGCACAGCAATATTTAGAATACAAAAGTTCTGAACTATCCTGACATACATTACAGCAAATCATGACAGAAAAGAAATACACAATATGTGAGTGTTCACTGCCTTTTTCTGTCTTTTAATCACTCTGCCTCTATCCCAGGAAAATTCTTGACAAGTCTCTCTTTACTTTCCTGCTTCAAATAACCCTCTTCAGAATGAATTACTGAGTCAAAATCAAGGATGGGTTGCAAGGTAAGGAATGGAAGAAATAACTATTTACATTGAAAACATGTAAATGTGCCTGGAAAAAAGAAAATGTATTATTCAGTGAGGGAAACATGAGAACCAAAAAAAGGGGAAAAGAAGATGTGGAGAGTTGAGTGGGTGAAAGGGAGTTTCACCCTTTGTGTTTCTTTTTGTAATGCCACCCCTCCAAGGAAACTTACAATACGAATTTTCATTATTTACAATGCACCCATTGAAACTCCTGAGATGGCATTGCTGTGCCTTTGACATTGATTGATTCTTCACTAGGTACTACTGTGCAAAGTGAATTACTTGCATTATTTCATTCCAAGCTCTCTGAGACCTCTCCATATTCAAGATGAGGAAACTAAAACAGAGGAAGGCTGGCTGGGTTTTTATTACCCACTACTCAGATGACACATTCGTATGACAAAATATTATACAGGAATGTGTTTTAAAAATCTCAAAAATCTAAAAACCGTACAGTTTCGTCTTTAAATTATATTTTTATTTTCTGCTTACAAAACTAAAATATCTAAAAATTGGAAAAACTGTGCAGAGAGAAGCAAAGAGAAAAAGAGAGGGGAAAAAAGAATGAAAGGAAATAAAACAAATAGAGAAAGTGTTTATTCAACAAATATTTATCAAGCTGGACTATAACAAAATTCCTGCATTTATAGACCCACTGTTTTAGTGGGAGAGAGACAATCAGACAAAAAGCAGTGGGCAATAGCATGATACAGCCAAAGCATAGAGACAGTAGGTGAAGGGGGCTATTTTAGAGGAGCTATTAAGGAAGGCATCTCTGTGGAGTGACATTTGAATAGAGATCTGAGGAGTGTGCACAAGTTGGAGAGAAGCATGCATGAGCATGGAAGTCAGCGGTGAGACCATCTGGGGAAAGAGCAGTTCAGGAAAGAAATCAACAAGTCCAGGACCCATGTGAAAGCATGTGGTACGCACAAGATGCCACCCTTAACACACAAGATACGCACAAGAGGCCACCCTTACTGGAGCTCATGAGAGAGCAGAAGAGCAGATCCTCTGAGATAACAGGAACAACGGGGGGGG
>CAUYQG010062682.1:0-26920 GCA_963574415.1 Tarsius wallacei | reverse complement strand
AGCCAGTAACAGAAAGAAAAATTCTGCATGATTTCACTTATATATGCGATCTAATGAAAAGTCAAATACATAGAAACTGAGAATAGAATGGTAGTTACCAGGGGTGTGTTGTGGTAGGGTAAGGAGATGAGGAGATGTAAGCCAAAGGGTAAAATGTTGTAGTTATCTAGGAAAATAATTCTAAAGACCTAATGTACAGCATGAGGGCAATTGCTAATAATACATTATCTTGGGGATTTGCTAAGAGCAGATTGTAGGTGCTCTTACCAAAAAAAAAAAAAAAACAAAAAAAAACTTATGTGAGATGATGGACAAATTAATTGATGATGTCATAATTATTTCACTACATACATGCATCAAAACATCATGTTGCACATCTTAAATATATATAATAAAAATCACTTACCTTTACAGAGTATAATATGCCTTTTTAAAAAGTTGTTTCACAATAGAAGTATCTTACTCAATCACGAAATCAGTACTATAATCTTGGTCTCCTCGACCAGTTTTTTTTTTTTTTTTTTTTGAGTCTATCACCTACGCTGGAGTGAAGTGGTACAATCACGGCCACTCCAGCATCGACCTGTCGGGCTTCAGCAATTTTTCCGCCTCAGCCTTCCAAGTAGCTAGAACTACAGGTGCTCACTACCATGCCCGGATAATTTTTAAAATTTATTGTAGAGACGAGGGCTCACCAAGTTGCCCAGACTGGTCTTAAACCCGCGGGTTCAGTCAATCCACTCGCTTTGGTCTCCCAAAGTGCTAGGATTACAGGCTGAGCCACTGAGCCTGACCCTGGACCAGTTTTTTTTGCCACTATACCATAGCCAGAGCAAAGATGTAGCAAGTAAATCATTTGATATGGAGGTGCCCCAAATTGTCTTGGTCACTATTTTTCTGTCAGCAGTATTCTTCCATAAATTCCTTTAAAAATAATTAATACTGTGTTTAAAATTACTACTACTATGCAGTCTTAACATTTCAAGGAACTGTAACTCTTTTGTGCTTTAAAGAATGAATCTACTCAGGGCAACCCCTTTGGGTCCCCCCAACTGTGGGAACTTTTCTGTCCTCTCAATTAGTCCTGCTTTCAAAAAAAAAAAAAGAATCTACTCAAATATGTTAAGAGATTTCCACTTATAAAGCATGTAGTGGTCAGAAGTCATTGCTTCAACTTTGGCTCATTTTCAGTGACACATCTTTAAAAAATAAAATGTATAATTTTATTATAACATGACAGGACTTTATTTGCTTTTTTTTGGCCAAGTAAAATTCTAATTTTGTTTTATTCAAACACGTTAAATATAGTGAATCAAATTTCAATAACTGTTGCTACAATGTATTTTTTAAAGAAAAATAATTTTCTGGGTTATAAATGTGATCTTTTTAATATTCTATATTATTTGGACATTTTTAAAGCATTGTGTCCAGTTTTGAACTCTTCAGTTTAGAAGAAACTTGGAAAAATAGGGAGGGTATGCATATGAAATGACCACTCTAATGACAAGAGAATTGGAGTTGCTTAACCTGAAAAAGAGAGAACTCAGGAAATGTGCTAGTTATCACCTTCAGGCACCTGAGGTGATTTTATGAGGAGAATTGTAGTTTCTGGGCTCGGTGGCTCAGCCTGTAATCCCAGCACTTTGGGAGGCTGAGGTGAGTGGATTGCCTGAGCCCGTGGGTTCAAAAGCCGCCTGGGCAACTTGGCGAGACCTCATCTCTTCAATAATCAAAAATTAGCCGGGCGTGGTAGCGTGCACCTGTAGTTCCAGCTACTTGGAAGGCTGAGGCGGAAGGATCGCTGGAGCCCAGCAAATCGAGGCTGCGGTGGCCGGGAGCGGCCACTGCACTCCAGTCTGGGAGAAAGAGTGAGACTCCAACTCAAAAAAAAAAAAAAGAAAGGAGAGATTTGAGTCTTATCTTGTATGAGTGGTAATGAAGCATAGCAGGTTTTCAGTGGGGAGTGGGGGGTGGATGCAATTTCCATCTGTAAAGAGTTCCTAAGATAAGAATTGATGACCACTGAGTTTTTAAGTTATCCTTTCTTGTAACTGGAAAAAAAAAAAGATCTCTCAAGTTATCTTCCAGTTTTGCAGTTACCTTTGGGAAAGAGAGATTCAAACCATCTCTTTCACAATGAAAATGAATAGGTGCCATGAAATAACTGACTCAAAGGATGTGGGAAGTGTCTCTCTGAACCCCCATCCTACAGATGAAGAATGGGGAGACCAGACAGAGACAGTGCTGGAGAGAGAACTTACAACAAGGTCCAACATCAAGCCTTATATCAGGGCTTTTCCATCTCTATGTACTTAATCTAACAGGCAATGGGATTGATTGGATTTGATTACACAAAATTAAGGCTCAGGATGGAAGGTTGAGCTCAGGATAAATTGGGAAATGTACCTCTTTCCCAGTACTGCAGGTGATGGCTTATTCTGTGAGATGGTTGACTTTTTGCCAGTGTAGCTAAGGAAAGGTAGATTTGTTGATTGCAGTTGATTTGCAGTTAGAAATTATGGAATTGTTGTAATGTGCCCTAGATCATTGTGCTCTTCTCTCATGAGCTAGAAATAAATATGCAGAAGCTGGTATTTTGCACCCCATCATGATTGAACAGTTATTACTCAGAATTTTTCGTACCTAGAAGTAGTACTAATGTCCCACCAGGTATAGCTTTTTGAGAGCCATGATTACCACTGACTCATTTTTTCCCCTCTATGACTTGAAATTGTGCAGGAAAGAGAAGATAGGCCCAAATAGTTTTCCTAATGGCAGAGAACACCAAAGTGTAGAAAAATGATAGAGTTGTAAATGGCATGGATGTTGTTTGCCCAACCCCTCATCTGGCAGATGTAAACTTTGAAACCAGGCTGGTAGTACTTGGCGAAACATCAGGACAGGAAACGAGAAATGAGAAGAAAAAAAAATTGAAAGTTATACATGTATTATGGGAATTTATTGGCAAACACTGATAGCAGTTTATTTAGGGGCTAAGACAAAGCTATCATACATATCTTTAGACAGGATGAAGGAAGACATCTCTCTCAAGACATAATTCTCTTTATAGCATTAACATAAACTTTTCTGAAAGGGACAAAGGGACTAATATTTTAAAAAGAAGGGAACAATATGATGAGCACTCTGAAAGACTGAGGAGTTGTTGATAACTAAGGTCTTCCCAATGGTGTTTTGTGGTTCTCTTTGAAAAATGGGAGTGATCTTTATCTTTTGGGAGATGAAAATAGTAGTAGATCCCTGTTGCTATTTGATCATCTTTGGCAAGTGTCTAACTCTAAAATCTTCAGACAACCAGAGTAAATTATAGAACTGACAAGAATATCAGAACGGATCACTTTTGCTCAGTGCAAGAATTTGGATTAATATTTAACTTTTCATTAAATTTCTGTCCTCTTGCTGCTGGTAGTAAGTTTTAATGGAGTGAAAGTCTATGCTTAATCACCTTTATGGACTATGTGTCCCTAAGACAGTGTCTAACACATAGTTAATATTCAGTAAATATTTGGTTGTTGTATGTGAAACCATTGCTATACTTATTTTTAATATTCTATAAAACATTGATGTTTAGAAGGGACTTAGAATCTGGTATAATTTTTATATTTTGCAGTAAGAGACTGAGGCTAAAGAAGAAGCCTATATAAATTTACACAGATATGTAGCTACATATCATAAATAGAACTTAAATATACTGGCTTTATTTATCTTCCAGTTCAGAACAATACATTTTTCAGTAAACAATTTTGTTAGAGAAACTCATATACAGTATATAGTTTTGATGAGCAACCATATTATCGAGATTCAAGACTTTAGTAACCCAATAATTAATTAATTAAAAGATTCAGTTATTTATTCACCATTATTCCTTGAGACCTATTGTGTGCTAAGCACTGATCTTTATAGAGCAGGGAACAAAACCAATACTTTTTTGATTACATGAGGTTTACCTTCTGTGTGGGGAAGAGACTACCAACTAAGCAAAACATTTTATGTCTGATACTGAAAAGTATCATGAAAGAAAAAAGTGTCAGAAAAGGAGAGAGGGATTCTGGGAGACATGGCTTAATTTAGAATTTTAGTTAGGCATGGAAGATCTCATGAAAGAGGTGATATTTGGACAAGGACTTGAATTAGATAAGGGAGCAAGCAAAGACCTGTCTGGTGAAACAGCATTTTAGGTGGGAGGAACAGCAAATGCAAGTACCCTGAGGAGGGTGTGTGCCAAGCATAACTGCAGAGCATCAAGGAAACCAGTGAATCCAAGAGTGTTGGAGATGAAGTTTGGTGAGGCCACAGTACATCTCCATCCTCATGTTCCATATCTCTTACTATGGGTCCCATTGCAGCCAAATCTCAGATGTACAAGACAACATCCCTGGGACTAGTCGGTCTACCTTCTCCCTATTGTAGAGTGCTTTCCACCATAACCAGCTCCTTTAGACAACTAACATCTGAGGCTCGGACCAGCTTTAAACAATGAGTGCCTCTGGAATTCTGAACTGGGCCGACTGGGAGTTGATCTTCTGTGCATATCCTCATATAACAGAAATTTAAGACAGTAGCAACACTTTTCTTTTAGATCATGTGCACATCTCTATCAATGTTCCAAGGGCTTCAGATTGCTGGTGGGAGAGAAAGAAATGCAAATGCATTTGCAAGAAGCAAAATTCTCTTTATCCTGTTTCCCAAAGCAATGTGAGTCTACTGGATATTTTTGAAGAGTTGTAAACCCAGACTATGTTTCATTTAAGAGAGGTGTGTGTTTTTCCACAAGGTTCCTCAGAGACCCCCTCCAAGTAACCTTTGGGGATTCATTGCATTGCTAAATCACCACATTAGCCTGCTGCCTTCAGGAAAACGCTGATCCCATTGCTTTTGTCAGCAGAAGTCAGCCCTTGGGCTGGAACCAACCACATCGAGAAGGAACTGAGAGGTGGAAGAGGAGAGGGAAGCCCTTAAAAAAGAAGTTCAGAACTTTAGGGTAGGGTGGGGCAAACAATTCTACTGCTATGCTGTACTCAAGAGAAAGCATCTCTGCTGTACTAAAGAGAAAGCAATGGTTAGTATTGCTAACTGTAAAATAGCTTTCTTTAATACATTACGGTTTATAAAGCATTTCTCTATCTCTTACCTTGTTTAGTCTCCTCTTCAATCCTACATGGCCTTGTTATATAAAATCATATTGACCAGCATATCTGCATCATCCAGGAGCTTGTTAGGAATGCCCACCCAGACTAACCCAGCAAGAATTTACATTTAATAAGACCCCAGGTTCCTTAAAGTTTAAGGCACACGGAACAATCATTTCTCCCAATAATAGTAAGGAAGTGAAGGTTCAGCACGGTTGGGTGACTGAGCCAAGATCATCCACTCAGAAAGTAGCGAAGTCAGGCCTCAGACCCAGGCTTTGTGCCTCCCAGTTCCTTACCACTCCACAATTCCTTGGTGACTTACCTGAAATGCACTAGCTTTTGAAACAAAAACAACCCTTCTTCTCTAGACCCAGACTACAACCTTCTCCATTTTCTCTACCAGAGGTTCTGGGTTCTTCCTTCATCGGACTGCTGGTTCTAGAAATGCAAATACACTGAAAAAGCTCTGCAGTGTTGCTCACGTGGAGCCTATAATGAGTGAATCTGATAAGAATTGCTAGCATCAGTCACTTGTTCAGGGCTTCTCTGCAAAAACTGTCCAGCTTTACTGACAAGAAGGGGTGCAAATTCAGAAGAAGAAAACTGAGGAAATGCAGCTGGGACACGGGTGGGTTTTTCCAGTCTTGCTTCCAGTTATGAAATGACAGGTGATGTCTAACTTAGTAACACAGAAAAATACATTTGCAGAGATCTTCATGGCAGTTTTAAAAATGTTAACATTCCCATTTTAAGGATTTAAAACTATTCCTAGATGTCACTTAGGTGACATGCAGAAAACGAGTTCCTTGTCCTTCCTGACTAATTGACCCAACAAGTAGGCAGAACTGAGTCTACCAAGTAAACAATCCTTAATTTACAGGAATCATACTTTGAGTGAGAGAAAATTGTCACAGAATTTTAAAAACATAACTCATAGATCCTGAGCTAAGAAAATGCAGTTACTGAAGAAATTTAGTTACTCAATTCTTTTTTATTCTATTATAGAGATGTGGGGTACAAGTAAGGATTAACTACACAAGTAGGCTGCATGTAGGTAAAGTTCTGGCCTCCAACTGGCCCTCACTTCCCCTGGTTTGGGACCATGTACTCTTTGTGTTCTTATGTGCCCCCTCTTCCTGGTAGTGCCCAGTGACTGCCAATCCCTTCCTTGTACTAATGTGATTAATGTTCAGGTTCCACTTATGAGTGATAACATGCCGTATGCAGTTCTTTGTTTCTGTGATAGATTACTAAGTATTGTGGTCTCTAACTCCATCCAATCTGCTGAGAAGCCCATGATTTTGTTCTTTTTATGGCTATGTAATATTCCATCATGTATATGTACCACGTTTTCTTTATCCAGTCTACTTTTGATGGGTAGTAGAGTTTAGTTACTCAATTCTTTAAGTAACTAAAGTTCACTTGTCTCATGTGGAATCCTCCCATTTTATTAGTCAGTTTGTTTATTGAAAAATGATATGAGACATTTTCTGTGACCCTACTATGTGCATGAAGGTCATCATAGAAGGTTGTAGGAAGGGTTCAGTAATGAGTGAGATCCTCTCTAAGAGTTTAATAGAATGCTAATATATGTATAAGACAAACTATAATGGGAGACAAAGGGACATTTCCCCCCCACTTCCTGCCCCAAAGAATGAAGTCTCAACCTAGGAGGTGGCATTTGTGTTATTTCTGGACAGAAAGTAGGTTTTGGACATTCAGAATGTGCAGAGTAGGGAAAGTCATGAGGTGGAGAAAAGCAACACCTGATGGAAAATGCTAGATTCACTGCTGGGTATTTTTTTTTTTTTTTTTATGAGTTGTAGTCTCACTCTGTTCCCAGGCTGGAGTGCAGTGGCATGTTCATGGCCATCACAGCCTCGACCTGCTGGGCTTGGGCACTCCTTCCACCTCAGCCTTACAATTAGCAGGAATGACAGGCACATGCTACCATGCCCGGCTAATTTTTTGATTTATTGTAGAGATGAGGTCTTACCAAGTTGCCCAGGCTGGTCTCAAACCCCTGGGCTGAGGCATTCTTCTTGCCTCGGCCTCCCAAAGTGCTGGGATTATAGGCTTGAGCCATCATGCCTGGCCTACGGCTGAGTATTTTTACCCAGAGAAAGAAATCATTATATCAAAAAGACACTTGCACTCATATATTCACTGTAACATTGTTTACAATAGGAAAGTCATGGAAACAATCTAAGTGTTCATCAATGAATGACTGTATAAAGATAATGTGGTATATATACACTATGGAATACTACACAGTTATAAAAAAGAATGAAAACATGTATTTTATGCTAACATGAGTGGAGCTGGAGGCTATTTCCCAAGTGAAATAACTCAGAAATAAAAAGTCAAATGCCTCATGTTCTCACTTATAAATGGGAGCTAAACAATGAGTACATTTAGACATACAGAGAGTAGCAATAGACATGGGGAGGCTGTGAAGTGGGGAGGGTGGAAAGAGGGGGAGGGTTGAAAAATTACGTATTGGGTACAATGTTCACTATTTGGGTGATGGGTACACTGAGAGCCCAGACTTCACCACTCTGCAATAGATTCATGTAACAAATCTGCACATGTACCCCCTGAACCTGTAAAAAAGATGAAAATTATACGTTTGTACTTGAAACAGCAAAAAAAAAAAGTTCTGAATATGACTTGTAATCTATTAACTCAGAGACAAAATAAATATGCCTTTTTTTCTTATTGTATGTCTTTAATGTATACAGCATGATGTTTTGATATACATATAAACATAGTGACATGATTCTATAGTCAAGCCAATTAACATATCCATCATCTCATATAATTACCCTTTTTTGGTAAGAGCACCTAAAATCTACTCTCTTAGTAAATTTCTAGTATATGATGCAAATGTTATTAACAATAGTCCTCATGCTGTACATTACATCTCTAGACTTATTTATCCTACATAAATTTTTACCTTTTGATCTTTACTTTCCTAATTCTTCCCCCCCGCCCCCACCTCTGGTAATCACCATTCTACTCTTTTTCCATGTGACTACTTTTTAGATTCCATACATAAGAGAGGTCATGCAGTATCTGTCTTTCTGTTACTGACTTATTTCACTTCACTTAGCATATTGTTCTCCAGGTTAATCCATGTTGCGAATGATGGAATCTTATTTTTTAAAGACTGAATAATATTTCATTGTATATAGGTATACATAATACCACAATTTTTTTTCATTCATCTGTTGATGTACACTTAGGCTGTTTCCATATCTAAGCTATTGTGAACAATGCTGAAATAAACATAAGAATGTAGATATCTTAATGAAACACTTATTTCATTTCCTTTGGGTATATACCTAGAAGAGAAATTGTTGAGTTACATGGTAGTTGTATTTTTAACTTTTTTGAGGAACCTCCATATTGTTTTCCAGAATAACTTCACCAATTTACATTAACATTAGCAGTCTACAAGGGTTCCTCTTTTTCCACACCCTTGCCAATAATTAATATCTCTTGTCCTTTTGATAACAGCCATTCTGACAGGTGTGAGATATTATCTTATGGTGGTTTTGACTGACATTTCCCTGATGATTAATGACTTGAGCACCCTTTCATGTATCTATTGGCTTTTTTAAAAAACTTTTTTATTTTAAAGATGTGGGGTACAATTCAGAGTTAGTTATACAAATGTTCATTATGCAGGTACCCTTGTTGATGAGGTGTGTCCCCCCACCATTCCCGGCAGTTTCCTTCAACTGCCAATCCCTTTCTTATAGTATTATGATAATTGTTTAAGATTCACTTATGAGTGAGAACATTTGGTACTCTGCTGTTTGTTTCTGTGATAGATCACTGAGTATGATCGACTCTAAATCCATTCAAGGAATTGCTGTGAAGTCTATATGTTTGTCCTTCTTTATGGCTGCATAATACCCCACATATTTTTTATCCAGTCAGTTTTGATGGGTAGCATGGTTGGTTCCATGATTTTGCTATTGTGAATAGTGTTGCAATAAACATGCGTGTGCAGGTATCTTTTTTTGTAGAATAATTTGAGTTCCTCCGGTTATATTCCCAACAGGGTGAGTGCTGGGTCAAATGGAAGGTCAATTTCTAGTTTTTTCTAAAATTGCCACACTGTTTTCCACAGAGGTTGCACTAGTTTGCACTCCCACTGGCAGTGTAGAAGTGTTCCTTTTTCTCTGCATCCTCACCAGCATCTATTGTTGTTTGTTTCATTAATGATGACCATTCTTAGACTGGGTGTGGTGGCTCACTCCTATAATCCCAGAACTTTGGGAGACTAGGGTGAGTTGATTGCCCGAGCTCACAGGTTCAAGACCAGCCTGGGCAATTTGGTAAGACCTCATTTCTACAATAAATCAAAAAATTAATTGGGCATGGTGGTACGTTCTTGTAGTTCCAGCTACTTGGAAGGCTGAGGCAGAAGGATCACCTGAGCCTAGCAGGTTGAGGCTATGGTGGCTGTGAATATGCCACTGCACTCCAGCCTGGGTGACAGAGTGAGACGACTCCAACTCAAAAAAAAAAAAAAAAAAAAAAAAGATGACCTTTCCTACTGGGGTTAGGTGGTATCTCAATGTGGTTTTGGTTTGCAGTGCTCTGAGGATTAGTGAGGCTAAGCACTTTTTCATGTGTCTGTTGGCTGCCCGTATATCTTCTTTTGAGAAATGTGTATTCATGTCTTTTACCCACTTTATAATGGGTCTGTTTTTTTCCTTTCGGCACATTTGAGTTCCTTGTAAATCCTATATGCTAGCCCTTTGTCAGCATGGCAAATATTTTTTCCCATATTGTGGGCTGTGTCCCCACTCTCTTGATGGTTTCTTTTGCTTTGCAGAAGATTTTTAGTTTGATGAGGTCTTATCTTTTATGGCATGGACAACTTGAGGTTTTGATCAGGAATTGGTTGCCAGCTCCAATTTCCGTAAAGGTGTCTCTTGCATTTTCTAAGATTCTTACAGTTTGAGGTTTTACATTTAGGTCCTTGATTCATTTAGAGTTAATTTTTGTGTATGGTGATAGGTAGGGATCCTGTTTCAATCTTCTGCATGTGGTCAGCCAGTTTTCCCAGCACCATGTACTGATTATGTTGGCTATTTTTATGTCTGTTTTAGAGAAATGTCTATTCAGATCTTTTGCTCATTTTAAAATTGGATTATTTGATTTTTGCAGTTGTGAGTTTCTTAAATATTTTGGATATTAACCCCTTATCAGATATGTGACTAACAAAATTTTTTTTTTCCAGACTACTATGTTAGTTTGATGTAGTCCCACTTGTTCATTTTTTCTTTTGTTGCCTATGATGTTGGTGTCCTACTAAAAAAAAAAAAAATCATTGCAAAGGCAAATGTTAAAGTGCTTTTCTCTCATATATTCTTCTAGTTTTACAGTTTTATGTCGTATGTCTAGATCTTAAATTCATTTTGAGTTAATTACTGTGTATGGTGTAAGATAAGTATTCAGTTTTATTCTTTTGATGTGATTCTTTTACTTTGTTTTCCTAACATCATTGATTGAAGACTATCCTTTCCTCATTGTATCTCCTTGGTGGTACCCTTGTCAAAAATTAGTTGACTGTATATGCTTGGGCTTATTTCTGAGCTCTTTATTTTATTCCTTTGGCATATGTGCCTGTTTTCACGTCAGTTCTACACTCTAATCTTGGTAATTAATTTGAAATCTGTATGATGTCTTCAACTTTGTTTTTCTTTTTCAGAATTGCTTTGGCTATTCAAAGTCTTTTGAGGGAGCATAAGAATTTTAAAATTAATTTTTCTATTTCTATGAAAAGTACCATTGGAATTTTGATAGGGGTTGTGTTGGATCTCTATATTACTTTGGGTAGTATGTACATTTTAATAATATTACTCTTCCAACACATGAATAGGAGCTATTTTTCATTTTTTTGTGTCTTCTTCAATTTCTTTCATTTTAAAAAATAGTTTTCAGTGTGAAGATCTTTTACTTCCTCGGTTGAATTTATTCCTAAGTATTGTATTCCCCCCCCCATGCCCACACTAGTATCATATCCTTTTTGATGTTATTGTAAATGGGCTTGTTTCCTTGATTTCTTTTTTGGATATGTCATTTTAGTGTAAAGATATACAAGTAATTTTTGTATATTTATTTTGTATCCTGGAACTTGACAATTTGTTTACTAAGTTCTAACAGTTCTGTTGTGGACTTTTAGGGTTTTCTACATAAAGGGTCATGCCATCTGCAAATAGGGACAGTTTTGCTTCCCCTTTTCTGATTTGGATGCCTTTTATATCTTTTACTTATCTGATTATGCTTGCTAGATCTTCCGGTATTATTTTGAATAGAAATGGTGAGAGTGAGCACCCTTGCCTTATGCCAAATCTTAGAGAAAAACTTTTAGTTTCCTCCCATTAATTATAATGCTAGTTGCAGGTTTTTCATAAATGGCCTATGTATATTTTTTTCTCTTTTAATTTTTATTTTGAAATTGTGGGATACAATTCAGGGTCAGGTATACAAATGTTCATTGTGCAAGTACCCTTATTGATGAGGTGTGCCCCTCCTTCCCCAGGTAGATATCGGCTACTGTCAATCCCAGCTATACCCCCCACCCGCCTCCCTGCGGTTTCCCACTACTTTCAATCCCTTTCCTACAGTAATACGGTAGTTGCTCAAGGTCCACTTATGAGTGAGAACATGTGATACTCAGCTCTTTGTTTCTGTGAGAGATCACTTAGTATTATAAGCTCTAATTCCATCCATGTTGCTGTGAAGTTCATGATTTTGTTCTTCTTTATGGCTGTGTAATATTCTATTGTATATATGAACCACATTTTTTAAATCCAGTCCTCTTTTGATGGGCAGCACGTTTGGTTCCATGTTCTTGCTATTGTGAACAATGCTGCGATAAACGTACGTGTGCAGGTATCTTTTTCATAGAGTGACCTGAGTTCTTCTGGGCATATTCCCAGTAGGGGGATTGCAGGATCATATGGAAGGTCAATTTCTAGGAGTTTTAGGAATTGCCACACTGATTTCCACAGAGGCTGTACTAGTTTACACTCCTACCCATAGTGTAGAAGTGTTCCCATTTTGCTACATCCTCTCTAGCATCTGTTATTTTTTGAGTTATTGATGATGGTTATTCTGACTGGAGTTAGGTGGTATCTCAATGTAGTTTTAATTTGCATCTCCTTGATGACTAGTGAGGCTGAACAATAAATGGCCTATATTATGTTGAGAAGATTTTCTTTTACACCTAATTTTGAGAATTTTTATCATGAAAGGATGTTGAACTCTGTCAAATGCTTTTTCTGCATTTACTGAGACAATTGTGATTTTTATCTTTCATTTTGTTAATATGGCGTATCACACTGATTGATTTGACTATGTTAAATTAACCTTGCATCTTAATGATAAATCTCACTAAGTCATGCTGTATAATACTTTTGATGTGTTGTTGAATTTAGTTTGTTTGTATTTTATTGAAGATATTTTTCATCAATGTGCATCAGAGTTATTGGCCTATAGTTTTATTTTCCTGTAGTGTTTTTTCTGGCATTAGTATCAGAGTAATGATGGCCTGATAATATGAGTTTGAATGTATTCCCTTTGCTTCTATTTTTCAGAATAGCTTAAGAATGATTAGTATTAATTCTTCCCTAAATGTTTAGTAGAATTCAGACATCAAGGAATCTGGTCTTTTGGCTTTACTTTTGGGATGTTTTTAATTACCACATCAATTTATTTAATTATTATTTGCCCAGACTTTTTATTTCTTGTTGACTCAACTTTTGTAGGTTACATGTTTCTAGGAATGTATCCATTTCTTTTAGTTAACCAATTTGTTTATAATATAATTGTTCATAATAGTCCGTTATGATCTTTTTTACTTCTGAGGAACTTATTGTAATATTTCCACTCTCATTTTTATTTATTATTTGTGTCTTCTTTTTTTTGCTAGTTATTCATGCTAGTGGTTTGTAATTGTGTTTAAAAAAAACCTCTCAGTTTTTATTTTTAAATAGTTTTTGTAATCTCTGTTTGATTTATTTCTGCTCTGATCTTTTTACATTTTCTTTCTGCTTTTAACTTTGGCTTCAGTTTCTTTTTCTAATTCCCTAAGGTTTAATGTTAGTTTGTTTATTTGAGATATTTTTCTTTTTAAAGTAGGAACTTATTGCTGTAAACTTCCTCTTTAGAACACTTTTTTATCGTATCCATAGTTTTGGTATGTTGTGTTTCTATTTTTGTTCATAGAAAGATACTTTGAATTTCTCTTTGAATTTCTTTTTTGATCCATTTGTTGTTCAGAAGCATGTGTTTTGATGTTCACATATTTATGAATTTTCTAGTTATTCTCCTATTAATTTCTAGCTTCATATCACTGTGGTCAGAAAAGTACTTGCTATGACTTCAGTCTTTTTAAATTTGTACAGACTTGTTTTGTGGCCTGACAGATAATCCTATGCTGGAAAATGTTTGATGTGGCTTTAAGAAGAGTGGGCGTTCTGTTGTTGATGAATGGAATGTTCTGTGTCTGTTAGGTTAATTTGCACTAAAGCATAGCATAGTTCAATGTTTTCTTATTAATTTTTTTGTGTGTAGATGATCTATCCATTGCTGGAAGTGAGTATTGAATTCCTCTTCTATTATTTTATTGCTGTCTCTTTTCCCCCTCAGACATGTTAACATTTGCTTTATATATTTAGTACTTTTATGTTACATAATATATATAAAATTTATATAGCCTTTTGATGAATTGACTCCTTCATCATTATATAATGGCCTTTTTTTATCTCTTGTAACAATTTTTGACTTAAAGTCTATCTTGTCTGATATGTGTTACTATCCCTGCACTTTTTTAGTTTTTACTTGCATGAAATATTTTTTTTTCCATTTCTTCACTTTCTTTCTATGTGTGTTCTTAAAGGTGGAGTAAGTCTCTTGTAGGCAGCATATATTTGGGTTTTATTTTTTAATATATTAATCCATTATGTTTTTTGATTGACAAATTTAATCCACTTACATTTAATTATTGATGGATAAAGTTTTACTATTGACATTTTGTTAGTTGTTTTCTGGATGTTTTGTAGAACCTTTTTTTCCTCCATACTGTGTAGCTGTTTTTGTGATTTGATGATTTTTTTTCTTTTTGGTAGTGGTAGATCTGACTTCTTTCTTTTTCTTGTTTGTGAGCCTACTATAAGTTTTTGCTTTGTGGTTACTATGGGGTTCTGTAAAAATAAAAATTATAGTTAAACCTGTCTGTTTTAGGCTGATAACAACTTATCTTTGATTGCATACAAAAGTTGTAGAGTTTCACCCGTCCCCCACATTTATGTTGTTGATGTCACAGTTTACATCTCTTCATATTGTGTATCCATTAAAAAGTTACAGTAGCTTTAGTTATTTTTAATCTTTTTTTCCTTTTAATCCTTTATCCTGGCTTTATAAGTGACTTACATAATGCTGTTTTGGTATTAAAATATTCTGATTTTGACAATATAGTTACATTTTCAGTGAGTTTTATCATTTCCTATGCTTTCATGTTACTAATCAGCAGCCTTCTGTTTCAGCCTCAATAACTCTCTTTAGTATTTATTTTAAAGCAGGTCTAGTGGTGATAAATTGCCTGAGCTTTTGTCTGTGGATTTTTTTTCCTCTCCCTCATTTCTGAAACATAACATTGCTATGTAAAGTATTTTTAGTTGGCAGTTTTTTTTTTCTTTCAGCACTTTGAATACATCATCCTACTCTCTCTTGGCCTTCAAAGTGTTTATTGAGAATAGACACTGGGCTAATAGCTTTATTGGTTAGCTTTATTGGTATGTCATATGCTTCTTTTGTTTTCCTGCTTTCAAAATTCTTTCTTTGTCCTAGATTTTTGACAATTTGATTATAATATATATTTATGAACTCTTATTTGGGTTAAATTTGATTGTATTTCTTTGAGCTTCATGTGCCTGCATGCTTATGTTTCCTAATTTTCTGCTATTATTTTTAAAAATAAGTTTTCTGTCCCTTTCTCTCTCTTCTGAAACTTCTGTTGCGCAAAAATTAGCTCTCTTGATGGTGTTCTGTGGATTCTTCATTTCTTTCCTTTTTATTTTTTTTCTACTCAGATTGCATGATTTAAAATTATCTGTCTTCTGGTTTGCTTATTCTTTCTTTTGCATGATCTAGTTGTCTGTTGCTGTTCTGTATTGCATTTTATTGTTCAGTCATTATATTCTTTTGCTCTAAAATTTGTTTGGTTCTTTTTATATTCTCTTTCTTTCTGTCAAGCTTCTAATTTTGTTCTTGTTTTGTTTTCCTAATATTTAAAAAATTTTTTCTTTGTTCTCTTGTAGTTTGCCAAGCTTCTTTTTTTATTGCTGCATAATATTTGTACATATTCATAAAGTATATTTGTTATTTTACACAGAATGTATAAAATACATAGTTTACATAAAATGTGTAATGATCAAGTCACGATATTTATGGTATCCATAACATTGAGTATTTATTATTTTTATGTGTTGGGAATATTTCAAGTTCTCTCTCCCAGCTATTTTGAAATATACAATGCATTATTGTTAACTATAGTTACCCGACTCTGTCATTGAATATTAAAACTTATTCCTTCTATCCAATTTTATGTTTGTACTAATTAGCCAATCTTACTTCATCCTCCCTAACCCTATACATATCCTTCCCAGCCTCTGATATCTTTTATTGTACTCTCTACCTCCATGAGATCAATTTTTTAGTTCCCACATATGAGTGAGAACGTGTAATATTTGTCTTTTTGTGCCTGGCTTATTTCATTTAAAATGATGACCTTTAGTTTCACTCATGTTGCTGCAAATGATGTGAGTTCATTCTTTTTTATGGCTTACCTGTGTTTCATTGTGTATATATATCACATTTTCTTTGCCAGTTCATTCACTGGTGAATATTTAGGTTGATTCTTTACTACTGTGAATAATGCTTTAATAAACATGGGAATGAATAGTATCTCTTTGATATATTGATTTCCTTTTCTTTGAATAAATACCCATTAGTAAGATTGCTGTGGTAAGGATAGTAGTTATATTTTTAGTTTTTTTGAGAAATCTCCATACTGTTTCTACTGAACTTCTTCAGAACAATTACCTTGAATTATTTCCCAGGCAATTCATAGATCTCCAATCCACTGGGGACAGTTACTGGAAGTTTATTGTGTGCCTTTGATGGTATCATGTTTTCTGATTCTTCATGATTCTTGTAGTCTTGCAAAGGTGTTGTGCATTTGAAGAATGAATGAATGCCTTTTCCAAACTTTATGAACTGGCTTTGGTAAGGGAAGATCCTCACCTATACAGGGACAGGGAAGCATGCTGAGGCCAGGGGTGAATGTGGTGTCTCACTGGCTCAGAAATCTGGAGTTTATGACATTGGCAACTATGTAGTTTTTGGTAGCAAGATCAGTGGGAGGTCTGCTGTGTCTGTGAGGCTGTTAGGGTCTTTGGCAGTTCCTCTGGGTCCAGTGGCAAGGGGTTTAAGCAGGTAGCAATGGGTACCAGAGCCAGCAGTGTGCAAATGCTGAGCTGTACGAACTGGCTGCAGGCACATGTGTGGCCGCAAAGGCTAGCTGCAAGCTACTGTGTGATGGTAAGGGCTGGTACCAGAGGTAGGAGTCAGGGCTGAATACAATACATGTGTTGCAGAAGGAGCTGGCAGTGAACATGGATTGCAGGGGCTAGCTGCAAGCTGGGACAGGGACAGACGGGCTCCATGTGTTTGGGAACCTGTGGGCCTAAACTAGAAGTGTTCATACCCAGACAGCTACAGGGTTCAGCTCTGGGTGCAAGCACAGTGGTAGGGGCAGGGGATGGGGAGGTGATCACAGCTGCTTACACATGCATAGCTGCAGGAGCAGGGCTGGCAGCATGTGATAACCTACAGGGGACAGATTCAAGTGTGAGCATGGTGGTGACAGCCAGGTTCCTGGGCCCGAGCACCTGCAGAGGAAGCAGCTGTCTTTTGTTTTCTTTAAATTAAACCAACCTAAGTCTGACTTTGATTCCCTATCCCTGGTAGTTAATTTGTTATCAGTCATTATTGGGCCTTATTCCACCTACCAGGCAGAGTTAATGTTAATGTTCTATCCGGGTCTTATGAGACTTAGAACATTTGTGGTTATTGGCCACTGTTGTGGAATATGTACCATGCATTTGGCATGAGAACCTTCATTGCTACCAAGTGCTGCCCTTCACCTGGGGTTCAGTACCCCAGACAAGCCATGTGGCCATCACTCTCCAGAACGTGGGTGTCTGCTTCCACTCTGCATCCTCCCAACACCCCTGTGAGTACTTTTTAGTCCAAAGGATAATATTTGCCCCATCTAGGCATTCTTAAGAGACTTCTTTTCCACATGTACCCCATCCCTAAGCTGTACATAGTCTTCCTAGAGAGTATAGCCGTTTCAAAGTTATACTCTGCAAATAGCTTCTGTTTTTCTTACTGGAAAAATCCCTCAATCAAGGAAATACTACCTTAAATGACCTGCTTCAAATAGCAAAAGAAAAGAGAAAAACAAATGTAAGTTAGTATTTTAATAAACAACCACACCACAATCAGAATAATGGGACATCAGGTGGGTAAAAGCAGAATGATGTGTGCTCAGACTGGATGCTTTGCCAGGGTGGGGAGGGGAAGTAGTGAGGGCATCTTTCACTTACTTCAGTGACTCTCCTAAGATAAGAAAAGCCATCATTCAGTCTGAAACCCAACTTTCTGACCTTTTTCATCATTTATGAACTTGCCTCTGTCTGTGCCTGGCTTTTCCTCTTCCTTGTTCAGAGCAAGAGCTGGCTTGCTTTTCATTTTAAGCTGGTCAGCTTTTCCCCTAGATCTTGTCATCTCCTGTGCCTTGTAGGATACTGCATCAGCACTTATTTCTAAGACTCTGATATTTTCATCCTCTCTCCTGACTTCTCAGCTTATCGACATGCTCAAGTCTGTCCTATATGAAACCAAATTCAGTACATGAGAAGCCCTTCTCTTCACCTTCCAGCCCTTTCTAGCTCCTTCCTTAGATTCTCTATTCTTCACAAAAATCCCTGATTGTGTCACATTGACTTTTGCCTCCAGCGCTGAGAAGTACCTGAGAAACAGCCTGGCACCACCAGTTATGGGGACAGATGGACTTTGCCACTTATAGCATATTCTCCTTGAGAAATATGTCATAAGCCTTTCTAAATCCCAAGTTCTTAATTTTTAAAATGATAATGGTGAGAACAACCTTGAAATATTGTCAGGATTTGATAACATTTAGTTAATTTTTAAATCACAGTCATTTTATATAATAGTAAAGATGTAGAAGTATTATTATTTTTCACAAGCATTGTACCCTTGGCTGAAATTCTGCCCTCTCCCTCTCTTAGCCCTCCAATTTTCCTGGTAAATTTCTGCCCATCCTTTAATACTGTGCCTTTTGCCGGTACTTATTCTAACCTCCTTTCTTGCTTTTCCCCTTATCCAATGGGAATATCCCACTACTCCTAATGGTACCTAAGAAATTGTTATGTGGTTGTTTGATTTTTTGCCTCCCTCTCAATCCTACTCTAGGAGTCCCTGGAGAACAAAAACTGTAGTGTAAATCTTGTATCTCCACTCATTGTTGTGAGCATCCAAATGCTTGTTGAATTTAATTTTATTTCACAAACTTTTAAATAGTGCTATGTTCCAGGTACCTTAGAAATATTAATTTAGTAATCCTTATAATGATGCTATGAAGTGCGTAGTATTCTCTTTATTCTACAGATGCAGAAACTGAGCCACAAGGAGGTTAAGTTGCCCAAAGCCACATAGCAAGTAAAGAGGCGAGTTGACATGTGAACAGTCTGTATCTTTCATCCATGTCAGGGTTTAATACTTTGTGTCCTGTGGTAATACTATTGTGCCCTACCTGTTTTAAGGATCGTAATGAAGACTATGATAGATATCAATATACATATATATGTATATATATATAGTTATTATGGCAATAACTAAAAAGAGCATTATGAACATAACACTTTATAGAAATTTGATTATAATCAAAATACTTTTAAAAACCGTGATTAGTGAAAGGAGAGACTACTATTCTTTTTTCTTTTTCATCAAAGGAATGCAAAAAAAAAAAGTTTAATGTATGTCACCTCTGGTCCCATGGTCACTTTCCTGCAAGGATCAATTCCTCTTGTGAGCCTCTGTTTAGAGCAGATGAACTTCCTAAAATGTCCCTAGAGGAAAAAAAGCAAATGGGCAGCTGCTTGACCTTTTTCTAAATGAAGAAACAAATCCTGATCAATTGGTCTTGATTGGCATGTTCAGAGTCAAAGAGCTTTAGATTAGTTTTTTTTTAAATAACAAATCACCTGTGATGATTATTCACTGCTTGCTAACATTACAACATGGTCTTCTGGTGGACCTGCTGTGTGTTTCCATTTTAACCCAATTAACACAGGCTGCTTAAATGGCTTGTGCTGTGACAGTGGTGACAGCACAATAGAAAGTGTTTCTGCTGATCACCTGTGTCAGAATCACCTGGAAGGATTGGTTTATGCAGGTTTTTAGGACCTAACTTGGGACTGCTGATTCAGAATACGTGGGAGAGGATCCTAAGATATTTAATCTAGAGCAGTCATCTCCAAGACCACTCTTGGGAACCTTGGGTCTGAGTACCATGAAGGTAAGACACTGGTCTTTTACAGTGTCACACAAGATGGGAATAGCTCTAGACTTAATTTGACCTTTCCCCAAAGAATTCCAGATTCTCTCTTTTGTGCTTGTTATGATTAATTAATTGGCATTTATGGCTGCACAGGAATGGAGACTGAGTTGCATTAGAACAAAAAGATTTTCTTAAATCTGTTTTGGCTCAGTTTACATCAGTGATTTCAATTCTGTTCCCTGTGCCTGTAGGAAGGAAGAAAGAAATGAGTTTTCTGGATGACCAACATTTGAATTGCTTGAGAGTGATAAAAATAAGCCCCACAGAGTAGTAGTTAAAGAGATGATATATTAGGCAGGGCTTTAATCAACACCTGAATAATGGCACTGACCCCCAGAATTTTTTTCAAACATTGTAACAGCTGCTTAATATAGCAGGGAAATGTTTCTTTTTAAAGCCCTGTTAGGAAGTGCTGGTGCAGAAGAATGTGTCCTCTTTGACATCTCAGAATAGTTTTTTATGTCATTCATCTCACACCAGCATAACTATGATTTAAAAATGCTATCAGTAGCTATTCTCTTATAATCATATAACACCCATGCTGCTGCCAGAGCATGCCACTAACTGTAAACCAGGGAGCACTTGTATAAGGTGTTCAGGGTTTATTCACTTGTCTAAGAACGCATATAGATTATAATTATTGTCTATTAGCCATATTGTATACAATATTGCAAGTCAAGTCTGATGCTAACCACCTGGATTTATCACTGACTACAGGTTAAGTACACAATCCCCAACAAAACTGTACTCACTGACTCACCTCAGATGCCAGCTGCAAGTTTGGGGATCCCTATGCTACTTTTAATTCTTACTAACTGACTACAAATTCAGAGAGGGGTTTCCTATGACCCTCTCAGGTTAGATAATTCTCTAGAACAACTCAGAACTCAGTAAAGTACTGTACTTGAGATTATACTTCTACTTTATAAAATACAGTTCAGGAGTAGCCAAATGAAGAGACACATAGGAGAAGTTCTGAGAAGATCTCATATATGGAGCTTCTGTGTTCTCCCCTCCATCGGGACACATCAGGATGCATTGATATGTTCTCCAACCAAAAAGCTCACCTGCGCCTCAACGTCTTGTAGTTTCATTACATAGGTACAGTTGATGGAATTATTGGCTACATGAATGAAACCAGTATCCAGCTTCCTTACCTTTCTGACCCATGGTTCAAGACCTCAACCTTCTAATTACACGATAAGTATTTCTGCCAGGACCAGAACCCACCCAGAGTTATCTCCTTAACTTAAACTCAGGTGGTCCTTCGGCCCAATAGGAATCACAAAAACACTCTTATTATTTGCAAAATTTCACAGGTCTAGAATCTTCATCCCAGGAACCCAACACAAAGACCAGACTAATTATTTACTATACAACACCTTAATTCTCAGAAAATTATATGTTAGAGTAAAAAAATCGTATCTATTGGGACTTCATACAATGTTGAGAAGGAATTAATCTTAGAAATGATTTAGTATAAACCTCTTACTTGACAAACGAGGAAACTGAGATCCAGAGGTGAAGAGAATTTTCCAAGTTAGTAACTAGTCAACAGCAGAAGTAGATATGAAATCAGAGTCAGGTGTAGGTTTTCTTATCTTGGGACCTTAGATTTGGGACAAGAATGGGAAATTTCAAGCTATATATCCACGTGGAAAATAATTGAAATTGAAGGAAACATGCATGACTGTGTGTGCACAAGCTTGTATGTATTAAGGGACTTATAGTAGAGAATATTGGGCATCTGCTGTTTACCTTGCTTCTACCAGAGCTGCCATATGGTTAATGAGGGTTATTTAGACCGCTACTGTGGGAATTACTGAAACAAAGCTTGGGATATGTGTCACCATTTCTCATGCCCTAAGAAAACCTTGTTGTAAAAGAGAACTAGAGAGCCGGGGTTCTGATTCTGTCTGACTTGGTCAACTCATTAGGAAATGGTGGAAAAACAGTGTTACTCTGCCAGGCACGGCAATTCATGCCTGTAATCTCAACTCTTTGGGAGGCTGAGGTGGGAGGATTGCTTGAGGCCAGGAGTTCGAGACCAACCTAGGCAAAACAGCAAGATCTCATCTCTTAAAAAAAAAAAAAGAGCTGGATGTGGTGGCATGTAGTTCTAACTTTTGAGAGGCTAGGGTGGGAGGGTCACTTGAGTCCAGGAGTTTGAGGCTGCAGTGAGCATGCTTGCACCACTGCACTTCAACCTTGGGAACAGAGTAAAACCCTGTCTCAAAAAAAGCAAAACAAAAAGCAAACAAACAAACAAAAAAACCACTCCTACCTCCCACGTCTTCTCCATTTTTATAAAAAATGTGACGGGAGAAGGTTAGCATCGCAGTCTGACATTATGGAATATATATAAAACTGTGAGTTTTTTAAATCACAAATAAAAATAAGTGTAAAGAAAATAAATACAGTCATTTAATGTGGGCATGTTCCTTTTCCTCCTCTTTTAGATGAGAGAGTTTGACTGACTAGATGACTTTTATGACTCCCAACCAGCTTTTATAGTGAATATCTGGCTAGTCATCATTGCTCCCTGTATTCCCATCTGTAAAGCAAGTATATTTGCTTAAAATAAAAGAAGGATTTGGGTAATACTTTGGAAAGAAAAAAAAAACAACTAAAAATAACTTCCAACTAGCTTTCTTTTTTCTCTTCATGCATTTTCTTTGTTCGTAGCCAAATGCCTTTGTCAAGTAGATACTAGGCCTTGTCTTTTTTAGAGAAAGGAAGAGGCAAGATAGAGACCTCAGTCTGGCCCTTCTCTTTTGAAGATATCATCTACTCTTTGTCTTTTGCTACCTCCTAGATTCCTATAACTTTTATTCCTCCAGTCTAGAACTTTCTTCTGAACTTCAGACACACAGAGCCTTAAACTCTACTGACTGAAATTAAATTCTTTATCTTTTCCTCAGTTACTTCTCTCTCTTTGCTTTTCTCTGCTTGCCAAATGGCACCACAATCTACAGAGGCACTCAATGAGGACACTTAGAGCCATTATTAAGGCACACCTTTCCTGAGTCTGACTCCATTGTCACCCCTTTTAGAATCTCTAGTTTAAATTATTATGTCTCTCTGGTTCTGCTATCTCAGTTCAGACACAACTCACCTCCTATCTTATCTTCTGTAATGGAGGCCTAACTGGCCTCCCTTTTTCTGACCCTCTATCATTTATAATATGGCATAAATTCTATACTCTGTTTTATATTGAGCCATGTGGCTTGCAGTATCAAATGAATATAAAGTTTACAAGTATATTCTTGAGCTGCCTACATTGTTGAACAACTTGAGGACTTATTCAGCTTAGCCCAGCACCAGGCCCTTATTAAATGTCTTCGTGTAAGTAAATTAGTTAGCCTAGTTCAGGGCAGTCTCCAAGTAGTCCTGTTCTGTGATCCTGGCAGTCATGAGACTAGTCTTTCAAGGTAGGGACATTTTTTTATTATTATGAATCTAGCATCTAACTACCTGGCAAATGGTAAGTACTTTGTGGACCGAATGAATGTAAGAATATACTTCCTCATGGAGTTGAGAGCTAGGAGGACACTCAGGAAAATTTGATAGAATCTGTTCATTTATAAATGTAGATGTTATGGTTAAAAGTGAGGAAGCAAGTCACATTGTGAACCAGAGCTTGTCTGACTGGGTTGTTCTTATGCCTCTCACGTCCCCTACTGGGTTTCCTGCTGTGCAGTCGCTGGTCTTTTCTGTTGCTGAGCGTTTTCTTCTGTCTGCACAAGACCTCACCTCATAGTCTGACCTCTTTGGCTTTCACCATGTAATGACCTGAATAACCCCTGCATAACTCTTCTTTCCTCTTCCTAGCTCCACCTCCCATCCAAAGGCTACCACCTTCTGCTTTCCTGCCTAAGTCCATTGAGTTTACGGCTCCTCAAGCATCCTTTAACCTCTTCAGCCCCGGGCATAGTCTCTTGTCCCCTTTGCACCATTTTTGCAGCAATCATCTTGTTTTGTACCTGGCTATGGCGTATGAATCTTCTAGTCACTTTCTCTAATTCTTTGTTCAAAATAAGTCTTTGCAGAGTGATGCTTACTTCCAGATTTTGCTGAGGACCCAACAAAATTCCTTCTCTGTCCCTGCTTTATCTGTTTCTGACTTTTAAAAACTGCTTTCTTAGCATTGAGAGAATAAGACACACAAGGTAAGCTATTTTTTTCTAGTAAAGGAAAAAGCCCTCAGTACAGGAATCTTTTGCCAGCATGGGAGCCAGAGAAAACGTTTTTGTTATTTCTGTCTTTTAAAATGTGATTAAAAAATAATTTACTATCATGTGTGCACCTGGTGGCAAAGGGAGTGGCAGAGAAAATCTTATGCTTTTTCAGTTCAATAACGATTACCCTCTCCTGCCCTACCACTCTGAAATGTAATTCCTCAGGCTTCAAAGTCTGAAGCCCCATGACCTGTTCAGCTGGGTCCTGCAATATTGCTTAGCTATAAGGAGAAGCCACAATACACAGCTGTAATGATTTAGAAGCTTTAGGATAGTAAGACATTTGACCCTTGGGTGTAATCTCTGGGTGGTGGTGATAGTGGTAATCTGGGGCATTCCTGCAGGAGAAGATGAATCCAAATCTTTTTATGATCTGAGGATGGAGATTAGCTGCTTATTTTTTGGGACAAGTCCGCATTTCCGCTTATCTTTCTGTGCCCCACCTTGTACATCTTGCACCCCAACCATACCCGACTACTCACATTTTTAACCTAAGTCTGACTTTCCATGCCTCCTTTATTTGCTCCATACCCTTACTCTATACCCTTACTTGTCTGCTCATTTCTTTTTTACTTAAAATGCCATTCTCCAGAGCTGGGATCTCAAAAATGTGGTCCCCAAACATGCATCATTGACCTCACCAGGGAACTTGTTAAGAACAACAATTCTTGGTCCTCACCTCAGACCCCTTAAATCAGACACTCTGGAGTGGGTCTCTCCAGGGTTCTCTAAAGCATGCTGAAGTTTGCAAACCACTTCTCTAAAGTGAACTTCAAGTCCTCCCTGTGTCCAAGAGAGCACTGTCAAAGGTTCCATTGGAATGCACCTTATGTAAAATAAGGTGGGCCTGGACTGGCTCTCAGGAAGGCTTTGGATTCTGTGTCAGGTCATGGCACTGACCCCTGTTTTCATTTATTCCATATGGAGAAAATCTTACTAAATGCAAGGGAATATGGTGAGCTTCAGGGGAATTTCAGAAATAACTCAGTTATGAACTTTGTATATATATAAACCATGGAGAGAGGAAGAACGTTTAAGATAAACAGCTATGAGGCAGGAATTGCCAAATGATCCAAGGAACTGAGAAAGTGGAGAGAGAGAATATTTCTTGGTTAGGGCATGAGGTTATGAATGAGTTTCAGTCTTTCATCAACAATCATTCAACATAGGTGACAAAGATGATAAAGGAATCACTCCTGACTTCAAAAAGCTCAGGATGGGGAATAGAGATATGACAACAATAGGGGCTCCCATTGTCAAAGAGTAAGGGCTCACAGTAAGTAGATATTAGTTATTGTTTTGCCATTAAGCATTGTGATAGTAACTTGTCTTGAAAACCCAGAAGTGAGTGGTATATTGTATGACTATTCTTAAGATGTTTTACTCATAATGGAGCAGCTTTAGAAAGCACGTGGATAGTAAGTACAGTTGAGCTCAGCAGAATTACTGATAGTCAAGAATGTAGTGCTAGGAACTAATCTGGAAATGACTCTAGTGTTTCCTTTTCTGGTGAATGGGTTTTTAGTTGATTAATGCTCCAGATTTAGGGGTTAGAACACCCTAATTCAGAACCTCTGATGTCAGTCAGTCTGCTTGGGGTGCAACCTCTGTATGAAGTGGAAAGCATTTCAGAAGATATCTTTTGGAATATCCACAGGCCTCTAGGTGTAGCAGCTTGCGCTGAAAAATATAAAGAAAAGGGTGAGGTCACATTGCACCATTGGTGCCAAAGCATTTTGCTTAGGCACAGACCACATGACTTTTTTGTTTCGATTTCCAATTTTAGAGTTTCCTATTCTTTGCGGTCATTTGTATCTTCCTGTTAGAAGAAAAAGACAATATATTGAACTAGCTAGTAAAATGATTAGAAGGTATTATTCATATTGAAACAATGGGAAATCATGCCAGGAGTAGGAAATTCTCTTGGAATAAGGAGTAGAGAAGAAGGGTTAGGCCATCTCAACCCTGAAGTGCAATAGTTATTATAAATACTGGGCTCAGGTTTACCTAGAGAACTAGACTCAGTCAACTCTCAATGTGGGAGTTGAGGGAATTGATTGTCTAAAGAATTATAGTTTGAAAGGTGAGGAAGGAATGAGGCCACTGTTTGACATGCCATCATTAGTGTGCGTGTTGAGATTATGCACTTTTCATGCTACACAATGTCTGTGGCATGTGTTTATGCTGGAGTCAGGAAGACCATTACTATGAAATGAGCAAATCCAGACTGCAGATGACGGATTTATTAGAAACTGGAGAAATGCTGTGCCTCTATCCCAAATCCATTGTGCTAGTTTGCTAGGGCCACTGTAACAAAGTACCATAAACTGAGTGACTTAAGCAACAGAAATGTATTTTCTCATAGTCCTGGAGGCTAGAAGTTGGCGACAAAGTTGTCAGCAGGATTGGTTCCTTCTAAGGGCTATAAGGAATAATCTGTTCCATTACTCTCTCCTAGCTTTCAAGTGATTTGTTAGCAACCTTTGCCATTCCTTGGCCTCATTTCTACCTTCATTTTTATATGATGTCCTCCCTATATATATACGAGGTCTGACAAATTATGGACTTAGCAGCAACTTGAATGGATTTAGAGTCTGTCATACTCAGTGATCTATCACAAAAACAAAGGACAGAGTTCTATATGTTCTCATTCATAAGTGGACCTTGAACAATTATCATAATACTATGAGAAGAGGATTGGTGGTAGTGGGAAACTGCCGGGGAAGGGGTGGGGTTAGAAGTTGAGGGAAACTGCCAGGGGAGGGAGGAGCACACCTTATCAACAAGGGTACCTGCATAAT
>CAUYQG010062680.1:0-35816 GCA_963574415.1 Tarsius wallacei | reverse complement strand
AATAGTAAACATTTTTTTTTTTTTTTTGAATTGGAGTCTCACCCTGTCGCCCAGACTGGAGTGCAATGGCACACTCCCGGCCACCGCAGCCTCGACCTGCTGGGCTCTGGCGATCCTTCCGCCTCAGCCTTCCAAGTAGCTGGAACTACAGGCTCACGCTACCAAGCCCGGCTAATTTTTTAATTTATTGTAGAGATGAGGTCTCGCCAAGTTGCCCAGGCGGGTCTCGAACCCGTGGGCTCAGGCAATCCACTCACCTCAGCCTCCCAAAGTGCAGGATTACAGGCTGAGCCACCGAGACCAGCTAATAGTAAACATTTTAACACGAGGATAGTTGTGTGTATGTGATCAGTGCTTACATTTTCAACTACTGTTTTCAGGCATCACAAATTCAGAAATAGAATTTGGTTCAGGGGAAGAACAGGAGACTTAGATGACAAGATGACAAGATGATCAAGTCAAAAGGAATTAATGTTTAAAATATAAGCAAAAGAACTTTAACTATTTTTAGATCATTAGCAGAAACCCAAAAGTATATTTTGAAATGACTAATTCTCCAGTCCTAGAATTCTGAATAATTTGCTTTTTACAATTATAATTTTAAGATCCATGTATAAAATGATATAAAGATTCAGTTGTATAAACCTATGGATTAAAATCAAAGGGATTAATATGCACAGCAGCATTACATATTAATGACATTGATTGGATTGTATGTGTGTGTGAACATGTTTATGATGCAAACAGATCACAGAATGTCTAACTCTTTTAAGTTCAGAAATGCAGGGCCAATTTTATCCCCTTCCAACTTGAATTAGGGGTCTCAGAGATTCCAGACTTGAATACAGGAAATGAAAGTCCCTGAAATGCCCACAGAATTTGTACCAGATGGAGAGCAGGGTTACCCAGTATCTGGGGGAAGGCAGCCCAGAAGATTATACCCTGCTAAACAACAAAATGAAAGTAATGGAACCAGTAAGTACATGCTGTGGTTCCCCAGGCAGCCAAGCGCACCAGCACGGTCTCTCCTTCTTTGTTTAATCATTTAGGTTGGAGACATCAACAGGGCCATGAAGGACTTTGGATCAATCTTATCTGATCTCTTCATGGTACAAATGAGGCTCAGAAAGATTAAGTGACTTGTTCAAATCACAAGAGTAAGTGGCAGATCAGGGTCTTGAACTCTGCTCTGAGATGTCAGCCTTGTGCTTTCACTGCTGTAGCCTAATACCTTGCTTCAGTCTTACCAGCATCACAAAGGGTGCTTTAGTGCTGAAGTCAAAGCTTGGCTCAGACTGGGTGGGTGCAGATGTGGAGGAATTCCAGTCCTGCCCAGACCTGCCTTGAGGTTTTGACTCAAGTGGGAAGTCCTAAGGAATCTTTGGAATGGAGAAACAAACACCTTCAAGGGCGAGTATGAAGTCTGTGAAGATGTCCCCAAGAAGGCAGACCGGAGTCACTTTGTAGAGGTGTTCACAATCAGGCTACTGGATTTGGAGGTGATTGGGCAAGGTCAGGGACTCCCTTCCCAGCTTCTGGAACAGTGGAAGTGTTAACATTTGTTATGTGAGTGAGTGAGCCGCTGACATTTTGAACAGGTTCTGGGCCATGTTCTTTTCAGACTTGCACTTCAAGCTGTGTTAGATATTCAGCAAGGATCTGATGGGTCTTTGAGGAGGCTGCGGGCAGGGACGGTAGAGTAGATTTAATTACAAAGATGAAGAGGGGACTACAATGGGTTATAACATTGTAACATATATCAGCAGACTTTTAATAGCCTTATTGGGGCATAATTAGATCTTTCTTTCTTTCTTTTTCATTTTTTTTGGAGACAGGGGCTTGCTCTGTTGCTCAGGCTGGAGAGCAGTGGTACCATCACAGCTTACTGTAGCCTCAACTTCCTGGACTCAAGTGATCCTACCACCTCAGCCTCCTAAGTAGCTGGAACTACAGGCATGCACCACCACACTTGACTTATTTTAAAATTTTTTGGAAAGACAGGGTCTTGCTATGTTGCTCAGACTTGTCTCAAATTCCTCGCCTCAAATGATCTTCCCTTCTTAACCTCCCAAAATGCTGGGATTACAGGCATGAGCCTCCATGTCTGGCCCATAATTAGACTTTTTCAATAAAAGGCTTGCTCATGGGTGAGTCTCCCATGTATAAGTGTAAGTGAAAGAAGCCAGACACACAAAACTTGTGTACATGTGGGTCCTCTAGGAAGCAAACACCAAGGCAGAATTGCAAGCCAAGGTATGCCTTACAAAAAAATAAAGGAGAGAGGACATAGATATAGGCAGGGAGAACCATCGTGCAGCAATCCTAACACTTGTGAGAGGAGGTGGGGGAGGATGGAAGATGAGGCAGGAAGAGTCTTAGACAATAGGGCAACTCAGAGGAAGTCTTGGTCAGGCTGATGGGAATTTCTAGAGTAAAGATGGCACCTTAGGCAATCACGTGTATGGCAGCAATAGCTTGGCTCCAACACCCTGACCATGCTTAGTCACTGGGGGCAGCCTAGGGAGAGCTTGGGAGCCTGAAGGTGTAACAGCCAAAAGTCACAGGTTCTGTCAAGGGGGGACATATGAGTGGCTCATGTCTGTGACCACTGCAATACCATTGAATTCCATTTACATAAAGTTAAAAAAAACAGGCAAGTCAAGGTAGTGGTTACCTCCAGGATGAGGTAGTGATTGGAAGGGGACACAAAGGGGACTTCTAGAGTGCTGATAATGTTCTGGCTTTTAATCTGGGTGCTGGCTACATACTAACACCATAAGATAAAATGATTTTGCCAGGTATGGTAGGTCACGCCTGTAATCCCAGCACTTTGGGAGGCTGAAGCAAGAGAATTGCCTGAGCCCATGGGTTCAGACCAAACTGAGCAACTTGCTGAGACCTTGTCTTTACAATAAATTAAAAAATTAGCTGGGCATGGTGGTACACACCTGTAGTTTCAGCTACTTGGAAGGCTGAGGCAGAAGAATCACCTGAGCCCGGCAGGTCGAGGCTGTGGTGGCCGTGAGCATGCCACTGCACTCTAGCCTGGGTGACAGAGTGAGACTCTGGTTCAAAAAAAAATTATCACGACGTCTTTAAAAATGGAAGATTTTAATAGAGTAAAAAACATTGAAAAGTTTGCTAGAAATTCAATAATTCCCTTTAAATATATAAAAAAAAAACACTTGGTCTAAGCTTCTTGTCAGGGGCTTGGAATTGGATTAAAATGGAACAGTGTAGACCAAGAGAGACCACAGGGGCCGGGCCGATAGAATTTGGCAAATCTGTAAGGCTCCTTAGTTGGAGGCAGGGATGTTGGGGGGAGTAGGGTGGCAAGTGGGATCTATGAACAGAGGCCAGAGGTGGTGGTGGGGGGGACAAAGGTTATCATAAAGGAATGATCAGGCAGGGTGTGGCGTTAGCAACCGGAGAGCCAAGTTGGGAGCCGAAGAATGAGATGCAGTTTGTAGTCCACTCTCGGCATTTGAGTGTTTAGCACACACCTTGCCAGCTGCAGGAAAGAAAGATGTCAATATATCGACTTGGGGCATCCAGCTGAATTGTTTGAACCATAAGGCTGGATTTCAGGTCCAAGTGGATGGTTTTCAGGTAAATGGATGAACCCACTGACCTGTCAGTTTTACTAGCGGTCTGCACATCTCTGATAATGCCGGAGCTTTGGTAAATGAAGAAAATGTGTAACAAACAAAGCAATTGTTTATGTACATAAGGAAAAAATGACCTCCCTGTCAAGAAGGTGAAGCTTGGGCAAAGCTGGAAAGGTGGTTCACTTGTGGTGTGAAAGTATTTATAGGTCATATGCAACTGAGCAAAAAATATGACTCGGGAAAAGCCAGGAGACTATAAAATTTCATGGAAGGCCTGTTTGCAGAAGAGGAGATTTCTGATTGCTCAATCTTAAGTAAACTGTTGATTTCCACTATAAATTCTTAAATTCATGGTTTACTTAAATAAATTCTTACATTTGTTCAGTGCTTTACTTATTCCAAATCTCTTTTGCACATATTATTTCTTTAACTTATCATACTGGCCGTGATGTCTGAAAAATGGATTCAATTTATCCCATCATCTAAAATGAAAAATATAAGGTTGTATTAGTCAGTATTCTTCAGAAAAACAGAATCAACAGTCTCTCTCTTTTTCTATGTATATATAAATGTGTGTGTGTTCTATGTATATGTGTGTGTGTGTGTGTGTGTATATATATATATATATATATATATGCCACCTCTATCTATTTATCTATCTAACATCTATCTATCTATCTGGGACAGATTTTAAGAATTTGTACCTGTGATTACAGAGACTGGCAAGCCTAAATTCTGCAGGGTATAACAACAGGCTGGAGACTAAGGGACGAATTGATGTTGCTGTTCAAGTCCAAAGGCCAGGCATCTTCAGAATTTACTCTTAATTAGGTAAATCAGTCTTTGTGGTCTTCAATTATTGAACTAGGCCCACCCACATCATGGAGGGCAATTTGCCTTACTTAAAAGTCCACTGATGCAAATACACCTGCACAGAAACATTCAGAATAACATTTGACCACATATCTGGGCACCATGGCCCACCCAAGTTGACACATGAAATCAACCATCATAGCCAGGCTCGGTGGCTCAGCCTGTAATCCCACGCCTTGGGAGGCCGAGGTGAGTGGATTGCCTGAGTCCGCGGGTTCGAGACCCGCCTGGGCAACTTGGCAAGACCTCATCTCTACAATAAATCAAAAATTAGCCGGGCATGGTAGCGCACACCTGTAGTTCCAGCTACTTGGAAGGCTGAGTAGGAAGGATCGCCGGAGCCCAGCAAGTCGAGGCTGCAGTGGCCGGGAGTGGCCACTGCACTCCAGTCTGGGTGACAGAGTGAGTCTCCAACTCAAAAAAAAAAAAGAAGTGCAAAAGGTGAAGTCACAACTGACCCTGCAGAAATTCAAAAGATTATCAGAAATTACCAGTGTGCAAATAAACGAGAAAACACTTTTTAAAGTGAAGAAATTTCTGACATCAAACAACTTCCCAAGGTTGAAACAAGAAGAAATTAAAACTCTAAACAGACCAAAACAATCTAGGAAATTGATTCAGCCATAAGAAATCTCCCTGCCAAAAAAAAGCTCTGGACCAGATGACTTCCCAGCTGAATTCTACAACATACAAGGAGGAGATGATACCAATCTTATTGAAAGTATTCCGGACAATTGAAAATGACAAAATTCTCCCTAACTCATTTTATGAAGTTAATATCATCATGATAACCAAATCTGGCAAAGATCCAACAAGGAAAGAGAATTACAGACCAATTTTCTTGATGAACATAGGCATAAAACTTCTCAACAAGATTCTGGCAAAATCAGATCCAACAGCACATCTTAAGGATCATCCACCATAACTTGATATTTTGCATTCCTGGGATGCAGAACTGGCTAAACATTTGCAAGACCATAAATGTAAATCAGCACGTTAACAGATGTAAAACCAAGTACCACACAATTATATCATTACATGCAAAAAAAGCATCCAACAAAAGCCAGCATTAATTCTTGATAAAAACATTTGAGCCTTGCATGGAAGAAACATTCCTCAAAACAATAAGAGTCGTCTATGATAAACCCACAGCTAACATTTTGCTCAATGGGCAGAAGCTAGAACCAATCCTTCTAAGAACAGGAACAAGACAAGGATGCCCACCCTTACCCCAACTGTTCAACATGATGCAGGAATCTTAGCCAGAGAAATCAGGCAAAAGAAGGAAATCAGGGATCTCCAAGTAGGAAAGCAATTCCTGTTTATGGATGATATGATTCTATACCTTGAAAATCCTGGGGAGTCTGTCAAAAGCCTCCTTGCAAATCAGTGTGCAAGAAAACGGTTGAAGCAGGTGAAGAACCAAATAAAAACGACAATTCCATTCCCAATAGCCACACACATACACAAAAATAAAATAAAATGCCTTGACATCCACAACCAGAAAAGTGAAAGACCTTTACAATGAGAATTACAAAATGTTGCTCAAAGAAATTAAGGATGACACAAACAAAAGGAGAAACATCCCATGCTCATGTATGGGAAGAATCAATATTGTCAGGATGTCCATCCAACTAAAGGCATTCTACAGATTCAATGCAATACCCATCAAACTACCAACATCATTTTTTCAGATTTGAAAATGGCAATTCAGTAATGTACATGGAAATAGAAAAGAGCACAAATCACTAAAACAATCCTCAGCAAAAGGAACAAAGCAGGAGATATCACACTTCCAGACTTTAAACTTTATTGCAAGTCTACAGTAACCAAAACAGCCTGGTATTGGTATAAGAATAGGCACATAGACCAATGGAATAAGATAGAGATTTCAGAAGCAAAAACGAAATCTCTCAACCAACTCATCTTCGACAAAGTCACCAGTTACAACCACTGGGTAAAGGAGACCATACTTAGCAAATGGTGCTGATCACATGCAGAAGAATGAAACTGGACCCCTACCTATCAGCGTATACAAAAATCAACACAAAATGGATCAAAGACCTAAACATAAAATGTCAAACTCTGGGACTCCTAGAAGAAAATGTAGAAAACATCCTTATGCACATTGAAGTAGGCAATGAATTATTGGCCAAGACCCCAAAAGTGAATGCCACAAGAAGGTAAAATAAACAGGTGGGACTTCATTAGACTGAAAAGCTTTTGCACAGCAAAAGAAACCATCAAGAGAATAGAGAAATAACCCATAGAATGGGAAAAAATTTGCAAATTATGCATTCAACAAAGGCCTAACATCTAGGATCTACAAGGAACTCAAATGAAGTGAAAGAAAAAAAAAACCCATTAAAAAGTGGGTAAAGGATATGACCAGACACTTCTCAAAAGACAGCTAACAGACACATGAAAAGATGTTCAGCCTCACTATTCACCAGAAAAGGCAAATCAAAAAAACTACAATGAGATACTACCTATCTCCAGTAAGGATGACTACCATTAATAAGTCAAAAAACAATAGATGCTAGTGCACATGCAAAGAAAAGGGAATGCTTCTACACTGTTTGTGGGAGTGCATGCAAATTCAACCTCTATGAAACGCAGCGTGGTATTTCCTGAAAGAACTAAAAATTGACCTTCCTTATGATCCAGCAATCCATCTCCTGGGAACATACCCCATAAGAACATATATTGTTCTATCAAAAAGACACCTGCACACACATGTTAGTTGCTTTAATATTAACAATAACAAAAACATGGAATCAGCCCTACTTCCTATTGAAAATGGACTGGATAAAGAAACTGTGGTACATATACATAATGCAGTATTATGTAGCCATAAAGAAGAACAAAATCGTGAACTTCACAGCAGATTGATAGAATGGAGACCATCATACTAAGTGAACTATCAGAAACATGGAACTGAAACCACATGTTCTCACTTATAAGTGGACCTTGAACATTAATCACATTAGCACAGGGGAGAAATCAGCAGTCACTGGGCACTGCTAGAGGAGGGAGGGAGAAAGAAGGGTTGGGGGCACATGATAACACAAAGAGTACTTGGTTCATTACCAGGAGGAATGAGAGCCAGTTAGAAGCCCAAACTTCACCTGCGTACAGCCTACTTATTTAGTGAATCCTTACTTATACCCCACATTTCTATAGTAAAATAAAATTTAAAAAATAAAATAAAATATCGTAGTATTGTAATTGTACTCCATTTATTTAATACTCACAGACTTACAGGTAATTATTATGATACTCTCATATTATCATTTATGAAGTCAACAGTTTTGTTGAATATGTTCATGTACTACATTGCAAAACATCTTTAATACAATTCAACAAATATTTATAAAGTCTTCATCTTCCCCGTAGTATTCAATAAGATGATGATAAATGAAAAGTATATGTGTACGTATGCATATTAAATGTGCTTCCACAAGTTCACACTTTTTAAATGAAGGAGTCCAACAAAAATTACAATATTATGAAGTGGATGCTATAAGAAGTACAAACTCTCTTATGAAAGCATAATCAAGGAAGTATTATAAAGTTCTAGGGGAAGGAAATGTCTTTACAGCATGGGTAGCTTTAGTAATAGATCTTGAACTATCATTACAATTTCACTGAGTACAGATGATAAGACAGAGGAGTATTCTGGGAATGGGAAACTATGTAAAATTCCTAAGAAAAATGATAATTTTACTTATTTGGGGGATTGCAAGAAGGCTAATCAGACTCATGCCTAGAGTACAATATCTTACAAGAAAGAAACTGGGGAAATAATTGGTGTCCAATTTTGAAGTATAATGAATACCGTATCAAGGTGTTTAACTATCTTTTTTTCACCAGAGTGGATGTTTTCAAAACTGACTGTGATTAAGAATTACTTGCAGAGCTGTCCTGTCACCCACAAGATCAAATGGGAAGGAATCTATGTAGGAAAACTCAGAAAATAATATATTTTTAAAATCCCATAACTTTTTTTGATGTATACTAAAGTTTCAAAACTATTCTGTAACAAAAAGGAAGACTTGGGTTTACAAGCAGAAAATTATATGATCAGCTCCTGATTCAGAAAAATAATTATTGCTGCTGATTGGAATTGGTAGAGACAAATTAGGAGGTAGTTGCATTATTCCTGCTCTAGGCATTGAGTTTTAGAGGTGAATAAAAGAAAGAGGTTTCCTGCTCTCAAACAGCTTAAATTCGAATGGAAGAGGTCAACATTAAACATTATTTTGTGCACTATAATATAAGCAATTGGATATTAATATTCCACATTTGAATAAATAAATGAATTTACTTTGTGTACTTTTACTTATTACTTTTATTTTGCCTATGTCATTAGTTGCCAAACTTGGCTGTTCATCAGTAACATCAGGAAATGTTATTGAAAATACAGAGATTAGAAGCTGCTTCAGAATTTGAAGTCCATGAATCTGTATTGCTAAAATGCTTTTCCTGCAGTTTTTTTTGCAAACTAACCAGCATTAATTTGCAGAGTGAATTTGTATATGAGAACAAAGAACTCTAACAACCAGGTTTCTTAAACAGTGTCAGTCCTGTACTTCACACTATGATTTGACCTGAGAATTTGCTAAGAATTGTCATTCAATTCTATTTAAAGATACCAAAAACTGTGCACTCACAGCCAGAAACTCAATGCTTGTAGATGGTGGGTAGAGTTAGGTAAAAAGATGCTTTCAAGGAGTCTACACTTTAGTACATAAAACAGACTCACAACTGTCTATAAAACAAAGCAGAGTTAAATAGTACTAAACAGAAAGACTAGTTATATAATTAATTCTGTCTGGTTAGCTGGCATAGTGGCTTACATCTGTAATTCCAGCACTTTGGAAAGCAGAGGCAAGAGGATTGCCTGATCCCAGGGGTTTGAGACCAGCCTGGGCAACTTGGCGAGACTTCGTCTCTACAATAAACCAGAAAATGAACTGGGTATGGTGGCACGTGCCTGTAGTCCCAGCTACTCCGGAGGCTGAAGTGGAAAAATCGCTCAAGCCCAGCAGTTTGAGGCTGCAGTAGCCATGAGCATAACATTGCACTCCAGCCTGGGCAACAGAATGAGACCCTAACTCAATAAAAGAAAAAGAAAAGAAAAGAAAAAATTCTGTCTGGTAGAAGCGGATGGAGTGAGGGTGACATGAATGTCAGTCAAGGGAACTTTACACTGGTGGTTGTAGCATACCAGGATCTTGCAAGATAAAATGAATTTACAAAGGAGTTGGAAATGGTATTTTAGTATTCAAAAACTGCATAGACAAAATCAGAAACAAAGTTCTTTTTTACTATTAATAATTTTGTTTAGATTCTCACAGGGTAATGTTTTCCTAAATTCTTGTCATATTGAAACACAAACATCTAATTCTTTTGTACTGATGCAGTTTGCAAGATTAGAGAGGCACATTTCAAAAACCGAACAGCAAATCTAACATAGATAATCCTGAGCTTTTGATTATGATTCTTTTTCAGTCATAATTTTTCTAGTTCATGGAACTCTCACAGTCCCTTAATGCCTTCACTGCATTCTCTTTCTTGGCTTCATTTTCTTCTTTTGAAGATCATAGAGATCTCATAATAGGCTACCTGTCTTAAGAAGAGGGAGAGCAATAGCAAAGCTGACTGTCTCAACTCCCACTGAAACCGAGAGTCATCACAAATAAAACATGAAGACAAATAAAAAAACCAAATCTGAAGAACAGAGAACAGTATCAGATAAGTATCACTTGAGACAAATTTCACCATCAGGATAACATTTGAAATGTTTTATGTATGAATTTATGCTCAGTGTTTCTTATGGTCACATAGTCCCAGAGTTGAATTGGTTGCTTTTTTGCTGTTGTTGTTGTTTTTTGTTTGTTTTTTCCTTCTTCTTTTCTTCCTTTTCTTTTATCAGTGTATTCCTCTTCTCTCAGGGTTGGCAAGCAGACCAGTACATAATATAAGAGATGTTACAATATATCAAGGTCCATACGATAAAACATAAATTGTATTTCTGTGATGGAAGATATTTAAAAAATTTGAGTTAAAACATAACAATCACTGATTTCTCCCTAATTTAGTTTCAGAAAAATTATAAACAAAGTTAGTCATAACCTTGCATGACTCAAACTAGGAGGGTTGGGCTTCTTAGGATTAATTATATGTGTTGTTTAAATAAGAACAGATTATTTAATAATAATGTGGAACAAATATTTACTCAGAAATTCAAAGCATTTTTCAAAAATGTACACATGCAGTGTATCAAGTGGAGGAAATACACAGGGGAAATGTTAATAGCAAAATCAAGCAAAAGCCCAGTTAATAAAGAGCCTCCTCTTTATTGCAATGAAATAATATGTTACAAAATTAAAGAAGCAAAGGTTTTGGCACCTGACACGTTTGGGTAAGGATCTCATCTCTACTATCTCTATGACCTTGGATGAATTACTTAATCATTCTGAATCTCAGTTGACTTATCCATAAAATTAAGAAATTATTTTAAAAACCTCAGGATTATTCTAAGAAATCAGAATAATGTTAAGTAACATAGCAATAATAATGCAGGCTAGGTATTCAAGTATTTAAAATGAATAGTAAAAGTAATACAGAGTTGTATCACTTTAACTTTTGGAGTGAAACTTAAGAGAACTGGGTTTTTCTTTTGATTTACACTCTAGAATGTTAGATGGGTATTTCAGGTTCTTTCCATTATAATACAGGTTCCTCAGATGACACTGGCAGTCATTTGAGTTCTGTTGGTACCTCTTCTGTCTACATGATAGAAGGCAGCCATGTGTTCGGCATCCCTTTCTATAGGAATACATAGAGATTAGCTGTGAACCCCTGCTCTTAAACAAAATAGAAAAGAGGATTATCTTTCAAAGAAGGATGGTGCTGCCTAAATACGCAGTGTTCACACAGTTTAATGAATCCTGTAATGGAGGAAGGGCTCTTCCCTCTGGGCTTTCTCCACAGCAGCATGTACTCCTGCTCACTTCTCTTCACCCCTGCCATGTATTGTTTGTGAGCCAGTCACAGGGAGCTAGCAAATTACTGCTATTCCGAGATGAGCTCTTCATCCGCAAAAGCACTGTCAGAGACACAAAGGTCTGGTTAGTATTATAATTGAGTAGCATTGTTGGAGATTGAAAGATTCTTCATGCAAACACATGCAGTATTAAAGGAAAACTGCCAAAAGGAGAGACTAAGTTGCTAACATAGTTCTGGAGCAAGAGATAGACATACTGTAAATATAATTCTCGTACATATGTGCATAGATGTAACAAACACATCTACTGATTCTATTTACAAAAGATAAGGTTCTAAATATGTATATGTATTTATATATATTTATATAATATGCATACAAATCGCCTATGAATAAAGAGATCTTATATTACAACAAAACAGTACCATTTACAGCCATAGTATTTAAGATTTTATTTATTATATTATTACCTCTACTATTTTTACTAAAAGAGCATAGCTTTGCCTCCTGTTACTAATGCATTGTCACTATGCCTATTGCCAGATGTCTCTTCAAAATCCATCACTTTCTTGGAGCTTAATAGGTCTTCCGTCCTTAATGATGACTCAATATGGTTTTAATTTATACTGAGACAGCAAAATCTCCGTAGTAGACAACTCACCTATAATTAACCATGAACATCTGGTGTCCTTTAGAGAGAGATGCAAAATAACCTGCCCAAAATGTACTGAGAAATGGTATTATACTGTGATTCAGAGTGCAGGCACTGGAAGGAGAAGGTCAAAGTTTCAAACCCTGGCACTGCCAGTTACTGGCTACCTAAACAGGCAATTACTAACCTTTCTAGATCTGTTGCATCATAAAGAAAGAGAAAAATAATTGCCACTCCTAACGGTGAATTTAAGAACTAAATGAGAGGATGCATTTAGAATATTTTATACAATTTTTGGCATCAAGTAAGCTCTCAGGAAATACAAGCTATTATTATTGCTGTTTTTAAAATCATTATCTGTAAAATTAGATACTTCTAGTGCAATTTTGTCTAAGAATGTACCTCTTGTGTAGGTAGATTTAGTGACCTCTAAGAACACATTATGTCAGAATGTGAGATGCTAATTTCATGTCTATTCACAGATAAACTTTTACTAGGTGTAATTCGCCCAAGTTATTGATATGATATATATGATAAAATATGAAAGACAACAACAAATGTTCTATTTCAAGCAATTAAAGGTATGAATCCCATGCAAGTGAATTCCCCCCAGACATGTTGACAATTTTTTTTTAAACCCGCATCCTCCTTTTTTCCAGAGCAAAATGTCAATCTCTTAGATTTCTCGGACATCAGCAGAACATTTGCTTTTTAAAGAGTTTCCATTATTTGTTGGTGGAAGCAGAAAGATGCAGTACTTGCTTTAATCTTTATACAATTCTTAGGCACTCATGAAGAGGACTGCTTAAAAACACACATATGCACACAAAATTGTGTTCTTCCTAGAGTGATTCATTTAGATTTTTTTTCCTAGCTCTCCCATGGGGGCTCCTTGAGTATGGTATACAGAGGACTAGCTGACCTGCACAAGCATTTTTCTTTCAGGGATAATAATCTCATTTTAATGAGAGGAAGAATAGAGGAAAAGGGGAAGAAAGGGAGGATCATATACTTTTTACTGTTCTTTGATGGGTGTGTGTGTGTGTGTGTGTGCGTGTGTGTGTGTGTGTGTGTAAAGTGAGATACCTTTACCAATTCCTTGAAAAATTGTCAGATACCTCTGTGAACTCTCCTCTCTTCATCTTACTCCCCCTTCTCCATTTCACATTGCTCATTGAAGTGTGTTTCTGTCAATGAATTAGTGGATGAGAACTTTAACTTATTCAAGCAGAATAAACACCACTAGAATTAGAAGGCACCTAATTTGCTTTGGGCGGTGGAAAAACACCATCTCAAAAACAGCAGTTTCATTTTGGATTCAAGACATACAAGCTATAGAGTTTTTAAAATCCAATTTTGTGCACATACCACATGGAAATCTTTGTCTATTTAATGTGCTTACTTGATAATTTTCCTTCATAAACTCTTGTACATGCTTTAATACTTTGAAATATCTGCTATAATTAGCAGCACCTGGAGTTCCTCACCCCATTTGGATAATGTGGGAATACTGGTGTTTTGTTTAATTATTTTCATCAATCTCACTTAAACCATTTGACCATAACCATGGAATAGAATATATGAAAATTCCACTTCCCAGTACATTTGGATATGGTTTTGTTGACTTCATCCTGAGAGATCTTATTCACCAAATCCCTTATTTAGTCTTCTTTGTCTTTAAAGGTCAGTGGGTCAGTGCCCGTGGTGGGGTGGAGGGAAGGGAAAAGCTTGAGTGGCTGAGTTTTGAGGTTAACAGGACTGTTGGAAAATGCTTCAGCAGCTGACTGAGTCTATGTTATGTTTAGCCTATACCAGTAATCTTTTGCATCCCAAAACAGTCAATTAAATCATCTTTAAAATTTAACAATTTAATTTGAATTCCTCAGAGGAACAATAATTTTGTTTTTAAGTGGCAGTATTTATGTGCTGGGGGAAGGGTGTGTGAAAGAATATTGCATAGATCTTGCTTTGTAATATGTCAAGCTACTTTCTATAGAATTATTCATTATAGCAAAATTGATGTGATAAGAGATATGTGTGTGTGCACAAAACTGCTTACATCGCATAGGATAATTTCTAGTGAATCTGTAATGCATGTCATTTTTATCCTTCATTCCTAAGATGAGAACAAACCTCAGGAGAAACAGAATCAATTGAACTCATTTTTACCATGATTCAGAATAGCAAGGAGACAGTACTCCAATATCACTGCCTCATTATTAAGATCCAGCTAGCAATATTTGCTAACCACACAAATGAACAGAAATGCAAAGTTCACTTTGCTACCACTCAGCTCTCTCTGTACACTTTGTATATTCACAATCATCAATGGTTAGCTCAATTGTTTGTTTATATTAGTGCCAAATATTTGTTTGCTTTGCCTTACATAGGAATCATGGCTCTTCTCTTATGGGGTTGAAATCTAGGATTTTAAAAATCATCTTTCTAGCATTTTCCTTTATAAACTTTCCACACTGAAGTTTTTTCTAGAAGATGAAATGGATTACAAATAACCACTGACTTTGTCAATCACATATATTTCCAGTTATAGTCAAAGGTGCTTTTCTTTAAGTTAGTTATTATTTTCATAATTATAAATTGTTTTATGATGACATAATAATTTCTCACAGTTTTCAAATGATTCTGGAAATATAAGACTCAATATCAAAAACTTTTATGGTGGAAAGGAAACTACAAACAGTAAATAAATAAATTTTCTCGGCCAGTCTCAGTAGCTCAGCCTGAAATCCCAGCACTTTGGGAGGCTGCGGCAAGTGGATTGCCTGAGCCTGCGAGTTCAAGACCAGCCTGGGCAACTTGGTGAAACCTCATCTCTACAATAAATCAAAAAGTAGCTGTGCGCAGTAGCGTGCACCTGTAGTTCCGGCTACTTGGAAGGCTGAGGCGGAAGGATTGTTGGAGCCCAGCAGGTCGATGCTGGGGTGGCCATGAGGGTGCCACTGCACTCCAACCTGAATGACAGAGTGAGACTCCAACTCAAAAATAAAGAAAGAAAATAAATTTTCTCTTAAGGAGATGTTAATATAAACTGTAAAAAAGTCTGATAAATATAAAAATGTTATTTTTGCTTTTGGGTAGCAATTTGTTCTGTCTTGGGTTACATCTTTGTGGGGATTCTGGTTAATGATAGCACACTAAACATGTTTTCATTTTCCCCTTCTCCCCTCAACTATGAAACAATAGTATACATGTATAAATGTAAATAAACATAAATAATCCCGAACATAAAAATCATTCTTTTTTGGCAAATCAAAGAAGGCTTTAGACCAACCTACAATTGGATTGGATTATACGGACTGAGAAACCCAAGCAGAGGGATCAAAGCCTAGACTATTACCAGCAAAGTGGGAGAACTCTTCTCCCTAGTGGGATTGAAAGAGGCTCAAACTCAGAATCAGCAGCTATACGAAGAAGTTAAACACTGACAGTAATCAGGATAATTAGTAACCAATTTTATAGAACAATTTGATCAACTGGTACCTTTTCTTCTACAGGCATTCCCAAACAAAGAGGTATATAATGTTTGTTCCCAGGAAAAATCCATAAAACAGCATTCTACAGAAAGTACTTTTTTGAAGGGGAGTGGGTCTGGGGGGAAAGCTTCTGTGAGTCTAAGAGAGAAGCAAAGAGATCAAAGTAATTCCAAACTTCCATAAAAAATACAAAGTGGAGGCATTAGGGCTAAAAGGTAAGGTAGTTCTGCCTAAGATAAAAACATGTTCAGTTGCTTTTGACATTTGAGTCTTCCAGATTATCTGATTACTCTTGGTAGTCCTTGCCTCCTAATAATAGGTGTCAGTACTGTTTTAAATTATTACCATAAATTAATTCCTTTCATTCTCACAATAACTCTGTGGTAAATACTATTTGTACCATTGTTTAAAACATAAGGAAACTAGGGCACATAAATATTAAGTAACTTGCTTAAATTGACACAACTAGAAAGAATTACTGCTGAAGTTTGATGACAGTTCAAGAGTCCCATGTTCCTAGTCACTACCCTTGGTCATCCTAAAGCTATACCTACAATCTGATGTGCCATACAAAACCTATAGTCAGTTTCCCCACATAGGAGAAAGGACTTCAGGTAAACAGACTATAAACCTATAGAGGAAACCCATGCAAACTCTCTGTTTATTAGCCAAGACCCTTGTCCATGATTATGAACAAACCAACAAGTCATCAAACATTTGAGGAAACCCAATGACCTGCAAGAGAAAAACCAAGATGAACAAGTAAAACAATTGGCTCCAAAAAAAGATCCAGAGGCAATTTAATGAATAAATAAAACTTCAAAAATTATAATGACTACCCTTAGAAAAATAACAAAGAATACGTAATCAATAAAAGATAAAATCTGTAATGAGAATTTAAAAAATCATACTAAAATAAAATTTATTGGAAATTCCAAATGAGATTCTTAAAATGCAAAAAGTCTATAGAATGGCTAAGTAATTCAATGAACATGGTTTTATCAAACTGTTCAATGTGAATGAAATCACTATGAACTCTCTCAAAATATGGAGAAAAGATAGAAAATAAGAGAAATTAAGGGACACAAATAATTGAGACAGGCATTGCAACATCCATTTAATAGAAGTTTGAAAATAAGAGAATATGCAAATTCAGGAGTAGAATATAATCTCAATAATTTTAAGACAGCATTTTTATATTTAAATAATTCACTGAATATCAAATCACATGGGAAAAAAAGGTTTAAGCTTATACATATCTTGGAAAAAATTTCTAAATTTAAAGGGAAATTTTATAAGCTTTCAGAATTGAAAAAATAAACAGGTTACTTCCAAAAAAAATAAGGACTCAGCAACTGGCATCACATTGCCCACTACCAACACCAGATGTTTATCTTTAAGATTATGAAAAAAATGATATGGAGCTTGTAATTTTAAACTCAATTTAACTATCAATTTAAGAAAAAGACTGTTTCAAACAGAGTGAGATATCTTATGTCTCATCAGGCTTCCTTCAAAAAGATATTCTGCGGATATGTTCAGACAAAGTAATAAATATATTTAAGATATAAAACTATATTGAATCCAAGGCAGGTGTAAATAAGCCAGAAAAGCAACCAGTGGAAATCACAGAACACAACTGTGCAGCAGCTTTTAATTAATAACTTTATATTTTTTAAAATCTTATATCCCAAATGAAATAAAATATATCTTAAATGTGCTACATGTAACATGCTAGAAGAATAACTCATTTCAGAATTAGGATATAGGACTAAGACAATTAAGTTCATTTAATTATATAAATTAATTTGGGTATAACTTATATAGTTATGTTGAGAGGAAATTCATGGCCATGAGTGGTTCTTAGGTCCAGTAAGAATGAGGAGGCCAGAGTCAGGAGAACCTCAACCACAGCTGAAAGGTGCTGCTTGAAGCATAGTCTGTATTATAATGGGTAAAGGCATAGGTTGAGAAAAGGAGATGAAGCTATCCATGCTTCTGCTTTTTAGAAGTGTCACAGTCCTGATTAAAAACATTGAATGACTTTTTCTTGCACTTAGAAGAAATCGTAAACTACCTACAAGCCTTGCACTACACTCCAGTCATATTGACACTTCCTTTCCATATCTTTGCAACCATTGTGTCCTCTGCCTGAGTGTTCCTCATTCAGTTCTTTGATGGTCTGGTCCAGTTTCACTTTTTAGGTCTCAACTTGAAGGTCCACCCCTCAGAGCATGTTTAGCAAAAATCACCTCAATCAGTTGTGTCTATTTAATTTCCTGCATAGCATAGCACTATTAGAGTGCACGTGTTGATTTTTATTGTTTTCTGGAATTTAATTTCCATGAAGGCAAATTTTAGCTGTTTCCTTCACTACAGTTCAAGACTAAGCTGAAAGGTGATAAATAGTCCCTTATGATTTGATTTAAAAAGTAAGAATTAATTATTATAAAGCAAATTAGGGTTACAGTTAAGATATACTTAAGTGGTGTCCTATGCCTTGAAGAATTTTTACACTGTTTTTGCCTGATTAACTCCTCCTTGCCCCTTACAATGAATTCAGATATTTCTTCCACAAGTCCCTAAATACTCACTTTTTCTCTGCTCTTACCAGACAAGGTTGCATGCCCTTTTGTGTCCCTTGAGCATTTTATGCTTTTCCCCATCAAAAATACTTTCTTTCTTTTATCATTGTAAGGGTGGCCTTTGTACATTCCTTCTGGTCTATCCTGTGTCTGCTCTTCTGCCTCATTCTTCCAGTCTATTATACAGCTCTCCTGAGACTGTCTCAATTACCCTTTCTTCTAATGTATGACCACAAATACTATGTAAGTCTCCAGTGCTGTATGGAAGTCTTATTATACTTCTCATCAGTTTATATCTAACTTCTGAACAATTTCATACTTTGTTTTCTCTTTTTAAAACAACAGGACCCCTTTTTCCTCATCCCACTCTTAGCTGATATTCTTGTAGAAAGCAAAAATGATGAAAAAAGAACTTTCCTCATGTTCTCACTATTAACCTATGTACTGATATGCATCTCTATACTATTTACTTTTTTTTCACCAGCAATAATGCATGAGTTTTATGTCCAATATAAGCCAACCTTGTTGTTTATGTACCAGTCCGCATATCTTCTCCCATTCCAAGGGACCTGAAACTTATTTTCTCTCTCCTACTTCATCAGGATCAAATAACTTCCATCTATATATTAACATACAGTGATAGATATCATCTTAAGTGTATTTTAAATCCCTCCTTTTCCATCATATTAATCTCCAACTGTCTACAACAGAGTTTCTTAAAATGATTTTTTTATACTTGCCTTCTGCTTCCTCTCTTTCCATAGTCTCCTGCATCTTTATCAATTAAATGTTTGTCACCAGCCCTCCTAGGATACTGCTCTTGTCAAGATCACTGATGACCCGCCCCTACCTTTCTAATGTTGATGTCAATAATTCAGACTTAATCTATCAGTAACATTTTGAACCACTTATTACCCTGTTGTTAAAATACTTTATTTTCATGGCTTCCAAATCATATTCCTCATTAATTCTCTACTTTATAAGTGCTAAGTCTTCATTTTCCTGATGCGTAAATGCTGAAAACCCTTATTCACACTCTAATAGGCTAATGATTCCCAAATTATATTTAAAACCTAATCCCTAATTACTTTTGACATTTTCACTAAACATGTCCAAAACCAAAGTCTTTTTGTTTCTACAAATCTTCTCCTTCTCCTATCTTTATCATCTCAGTAAGCTTTCAGTTATTCAGGCCAAAAATCTTGGAATTATACTAAGTCTTCTCTTGTTCCCACCATCACATTCAACCTATCAACTAATCATGTCGGCTCTACATTTAGACTATATTCATACTCATACTTCTCCCCAGGTTCATCAGTGCCATCTTAGACCAGGCACCTTTATCTGTAGCCTGGAGGATGATATTGTGATAGCCTTCTTTGCTTCTTGGGAGCTTATTCTTCACAGAGCAACCATAATAAAATGACCCTTACAAAAAGAAGTCACATCAGTTTTCCATTGACTCAAAAGACTGTGATACATTTGATTTGATTCTTAGAAAATCCAGGGCTTAAAATAATAGATTCTGGTCTATAGGTGCTGTCATGATCTAGTCCCATAATAAAATGACCCTTACAAAAAGAAGTCACATCAGTTTTCCATGGACTCAAAAGACAGTGATACATTTGATTTGATTCTTAGAAAATCCAGTGCTTAAAATAATAGATTCTGAAACTAAACTTATGAGTCTACATCCTAGCTGTACTATTTTCTGAACTTGTGACTTTGAGTATTTAACTCTTCTGCATCTCAGTTTCCACATATGTAAAATAAAGTAATTAATGCACCAAATTCATAAAGTTATTTTGAAGTATTATTGTGAGATTGATTTGTCAAAATAAGTAAAGCTCTCAGGAACTTTGTTTGTTAGTTGTTATTTATTGTGGTCTATAGGTGCTGTCATGATCTAGTCCCATAATCACCATCTGATCTCATTTTCTATCACTGTCTCCCTTGTTCATTTGCTTGTCTCTTGCTGTTTCTAGTGCATGCCAGCAAACTCCACCTGCAATTCTCTCTACTTAGAAGACTTCTGACTTATACATCTGCATGTCAAATCACCTTAAATAATATTTACAACAAAATATTTGCTGATTCCCTTATATACGAGTACCTTGTCAAGTCCATCCTCATATACTACACTATATATTACATATTACCTCTAGATACAGCATGTTTTTCTTCATCTATTTGGACATTATCTATCTTCCATGTTAAAGTCAACTTCCAAATTCACTTTTGGACACCAGGAGACCAGAATAGTGTCTGGTATATTATAAAGACTCTATAAGTATTTGTCAAATTTGTCCTTCAATAATCATAAGCATTTGTAATAATTTACAGTGATGTGTTTTCTTTACTAGGAGACAGTTAACATGTAAAAACATGAACCTTATTAGTGGGATATAGTTTTTTCCCCCTTCCCTTCCCCAGGATATAATTTTTAAAAAGACTAAACATAACTAATAAAAATTTATTGCATTTTTAGATTTTATTAAAAAAACTCATTTTGCACAAAATAATAAATTAGGCACTGTCCCTTTAAAAATTTAATTTGAAGATTTCTTGTTGTGATTAATATTTATTCACATCCAAGTCTCACAATAACTGGTTATAGCAATTAAGCACATCACAATTCTAATGGCCATATGTTCATAAATAAGTTATTACTAAAAATGTAAATTATGCTTAGTCAAATCTAGTTAAGAAGTGAGAGATACATGTAGACCATTTTTTAAAGTTTTCTATTAAAATAAAATGCTTTAAAAAATAAATACATAAAATAAAATGCTAATTTTAGAAGCATTTCTTTTCTGCCAGCTAGAAAAAGCCACTAACTAAAATATTACTATTGCCAAAAATCATTTTCATTTTTAATTTGTAGCTCCTTGTAGAGAGGACAAATGATATGTTTACATTGTAGTTCTTTTAAAAAGGACAAAGAAAAGTTGCAACTAATAATCTTAGGAGCATTGAAAAGCCACAAACATTTTACCACCTCATTGGATTCAATGAGTGTCCCAATTTAAAACCCATACAGAACGGAGAGAGAGAGAGATATTTTCACAAAAAAATTTTGAATTAAAAAATACTACAGAATCACCTCCTTAGCTATCTTACAATTATACTCTTCTTTAGCACCATGTCTTTGTGCAATTAGTGGGAGAAGTAAACAGAATTATAAGGCCATCTTGTTTAGAAACGTTATATTTCAGGATATATACACTGCACAATCAGTAAGATAGACATTGTGCTTTGAAGATTCCAAGTTGCCTAAATTTTATCTTTCAGCACATTTCATTCCTATCAGATCAGCTGTGAGGAGACAACAGAAAGACTCTAAAGAAAATAAAGCAGCAATAAGATCAAGGTGAAAATCAAGGAAGAAATATTAGTCTAGGCTTAGTGCGGAATATAGGCATAATTTTAAGTGACCTAAGCAGGACGGATTTAATACATAAAACATGTTTGCAAAATATTTGAAAGGGCTAGCTAAGCAACCTCAAAACAAAATATTTTAGGAAACATATTAAGAATATAATAGAACTTATTCTCTACCACAAGTGATTATTGTACTTTGAACACACTGAGGATCAGAAAACCATCACTGAAAATCCTTCCACCACAAGACTAAGGCATCCTTAGCTCACTTCCTCCCACAAGAAACTCATGTCCCCCTAATTCCCATACTGGTTGTTATCGAGACTATTAGCCTTTTTATCCAACCAATAGCCCTTGCCGTTCGACTAACTGCCAACATCACAGCAGTAATAGTACACTAAAGAAATAGAATCCAAGCAATGGTATACTGGGAAAAGTGCAACAACCAGCATGGACTGTTCCCCTGCCTCACCCTATGCCCTGCACTGGTTTAAAGCATTTCTCAATTGCTGTGGTAAAATTTATCTTGCCATGACCTATTTCAAGCACCAACATAAGACACTAAACGTGGAGTTGTACAGAAATTAAAAGATTCCTGGAAACAAGTGAAAATGAGGAAACATCTTACCAAAACCTCTGGGATGTCACAAAATCAGTACTAAGAGGAAAATTTATATGTCTATGAACACACATCAAGAAAATAAAAAGAGAACAAGTTGACAGTCTAACAAATCACCTAAGGGAGCTAGAAAGGCAAGATCTCCAAAACCCTGACTTCAGCAGAAGAATCCAGATCACCAAAGTAAAAGCTCAAATAAGGAACACAGAAGACAAATATATATATATATATATATATATATATATATATAGAGAGAGAGAGAGAGAGAGAGAACAAAAAGTTGGCTCTTTGAGAGTAGAAACAAAATTGATAGACCCTTAGCCAGAATGACAAAGAAAAGAGAGAAAAAGCCCAAATAAAAACAATCAGAAATGCAAAAGATCAACTCACAACTGACCCCGAAGAAATACAAAAGATTATCAGAGATTGCCATGTACATCTTTATGGAAACAAACTCAATAACCTAAACAAAATGGAGAAGTTTCTTTTTTTGTTTAACATATCTTTATTTTTTGTTTTAAAGATGTAGGATACAATTCGGGGTTAGGTATGCAAATATTGATTATGCAGGTACCCTTGTTGATGAGATGTGCCCCTCCCTCCCCTAGCAGTTTCCCTCAACTGCCAATCCCACCCCTCTTCCCCTGCCAATCCCACCCCCCCACCTCGGCAGTTTCCCTCTACTGCCAATCCCTTTCTTATTGTATTATGATAATTGTTCAAGGTCCACTTATGAGTGAGAACATATGGTACGCTGTTCTTTGTTTCTTTGATAGATCACCGAATATGATCAACTCTAAATCCGTCCAAGTTGCTGCAAAGTCCATATGCTTGTCCTTCCTTATGGCTGCATAATATTCCATTGTGTATATGTACCACACTTTTTAAAATCAAGTCCAGCTTTGATGGGCAGCATGGTTGGTTGCATGTTTTTACTATTGCGAATAGAATTACAACAAACATACGTGTGCAGGTGTCTTTTTTGTAGAGTGATATGAATTTCTCTGAGTATATTCCCAATCGGGTAATTGCTGGGTTATATGGAAGGTCAATTTCTAGTTCTTTCAGAGATCACTATGCTGTCTTTCAAAGAGGTTGCACTAGTTTGCATCCCTACCAGCAGTGTAGAAGAGTTTCTTTTTCTCCACATCCTCGCCAACATCTGTTGTTGTTTGTTTTATTAATGATGGTCATTCTTACTGGGGTTAGGTGGTATCTCAATATGATTTTGTGATTTATGAAATGGAGAACTTTCTAACATCACACAACCTCCCAAGGTTGAAACAAGAAAAAGTTGAAACCTTAAATAGACAACAACCCAGGAAATTGGCTCCATCATAAGAAAACTCCTACAAAACAAAACCCTCTACCAGAGAGTTTCCGGTAGAATTCAACAAAACATACAAGGAGGAGCTAGCCTATTGAAAGTATTCCAGGCAATCAAGAAAGACAGAACTCTCCCCAAATCATTTTATGAAGCCAACATCACACTGATATCCTAATCAGGTAAAGATCCAACAAAGAAAGAGAACTACAGGCCAATATCCTTGATGATATCCTGATAAATTTTTGCATCTATATACAAAATTTCTCAACAAGATTCTAACAAATTGGATTCAACACATCTGAAAAATTGTCTACCATGACCAACTAGGCTTCATCCCCAGGATGCAGGGGTGGTTCAACATCCACAAGACCATAAATGCAATCAAATACATCAACAGATGCACAAACAAGAACCACATAATTATACCACTAGATGCAGTAAAAGCTTTTCATAAAATCCAGCACCCTTCTTGATAAAAAAAAAAAACCTTAAACACCTAGGAATAGAGTAATATACCTCAAAATAGTAAGCCCACAGCCAACATATTGCTAAATGGACCAAAAGTAGAAGAATTTTCCCTGAACAATGGGACAAGGCTGCCCAATCTCAACCCTCCTGTTAAACATAGTGTTGGAAGTCCTAGCTAGAGCAATCAGACAAGAGAAGGAAATCAGGAGTATCCAAATAGGAAACGAGGAAGTCAAGTCATCCCTCTTTGCTGAAGTTATAGTGTATACCTTGAAAATCCAAGAGAATCTGTCAAAAACTTCCTGGTACTGATAAAGAAATTTGACAAAGTCTCAGGGTACAAAATAAACATGCAAAAGACAGTCACTTTCTTATACACCAACAACAAACAGGCAGAGAAGAAAATACAATGCATAATCTCATTCACAATAGCCATAATAAAAAATGAAATACCTTAGCATATTAATCAGAGAAGTGAAAGATCTTTACAATGATAACTAAAAAACAACTACTCAAAGAAGCTGAAGATGACACAAACAAATGGAAAAACATTCCATGCTTATGAATTGGAAGAAGCAACATTGTTAAGATGTCCATCCTAAAAAGGTAATCTACAGATTCAGCACAATACCCATTAAATTACTAACATCATTCTTCTCAGACCTGGAAACAACAATACAGAAATTCATACGAACACATAAACAATCACAAATAGTCAAGTAATCCTTAGAAAAAGAAACAAAGCAGGAGGTACCACATTTCCAGACTTTAAACTTTATTATAAGGCTACAATAATTAAAACAGCCTGGTATTGGCACAAGAACAGGTACACAGACCAATGGAACAGGATAGAGATTCGTGAAGCAAAACCTCAATTTCTCAACCAACTCATCTTCAACAAAGCCTCCAACAACCAACACTAGAGAGGAGAAATTATTCAATAAATGATGCTGGGAAAACTGGCTGACCACAGGCAGAAGAATGAAACCCCTACCTATCAACATATATAAAAATCAACTCCAAATGAATTAAAGACCTAAATGTAAAATTCCAAACTTTAAGAATCTTATAAAATGCAGGAGACACCCTTATGGAAATTGGAATATGCAACCAACTCCTGATCAAAACCCCAATAGCATCCCAATACCATGAAAGACAAGATAGGCAAATGCAACCTCGTCAAACTAAAAAAATTCTGCAAAGCAAAAGAAACTATCAAGAGAACTTGCAGACAACTCACAGAATGGGAAAAAATATCTACCAACTGTATATCCAACAAAAGTATCCAGTATCTATGTGGAACTCAAATATACCGAAAGGAAAAAAACCAAACAGCTCCAAAAAAGTGGGCAAAAAGACACGAATAGACACTTCTTAAAAGAAGACATGTGAGCAGCCAACAGAGACATGAAATACTCAGCTTCACTAATTATCAGAAAAATGCAAATCAGAACCAAATTGAGATACTACCTAACCCCAGTAAGAATGGTCATCATGAATAAAAAAAAAAAACCAGATGTTGGCAAGGATTCAGAGAAAAGGGAACAATTCTACACTGTTGGTGGGAATGCAAACTAGCTCAACCTCTATGGAAAACAGTGTGGCATTTCCTAAAATAACTAAAAATTGACCTTCCATATGTACCAGCAATCCCCCTTCTGGGAATATGCCTGAAGGAAATTAAATCACTCTACAAAAAGGATACCTGCACATGCACGTTTATTGCAGCACTATTTAAAGTTGCAAAAACATGGAACCAACCATGTTACCCATAAAAACTGGACTGAATAAAAAAATATGGTACATATACATAAGGAATATTGCACAGCCATAAAGAAGAATAAAATTATGGACTTTGCAGCAACTTGGATGGATTGAGAGTCAATAATACTCAGTGATTTATCACAGAAACAAAGAACTGAGTACCACATGTTCTCAGTCATAAGTGGTCACTGAACATTTACCATAACACTATAAGAAAGGAATTGGCAGTAGCCAGAAACTGCCATCGGGGGTAAGAAGCACATAACATTAATAAGGGTATTTGATCTCAAACCAGAAAAAATGGGGACAAAAGGTAGGCCCAAACTTTACCTGTACAAAGACCATTTGTACATCTAATCCTGAATTGTACCCGACATCTTTAAAATAAAATACATAAACTAAAAATAAATAAATAAATGTGTAGTTGGGATGAGATGAGCTGTGACATACAATTACATAGTATTTTTACCCTATAAATACAATAGTCATAAATGAATCAAAAGCATAGAAAATATGAATATGTAGCAATTAAGAAGTCATGACTTTTGAGTATGTATAACCTAGATTTTTATAACATGTTTAACTGGAAATTTATATAATTTATATTTTTTAATGGCTATGTTTAGAAATTAGCTTGAATAATTCTTAAAAATTTAACAGTGAACTTTTATGAAATGGTAAGACTTGGCTCAGACACACCATTATATATAAGAATCAACTTTGGATAATGAGGCTGCCACTATCATTCTTCCACAACTGAGCGCATTTAACTAGAAAGTGCTTCCAAAAGTCTACTCCAATTTTACAAGTAATGTTAAATGAAAACTTCTAATGATATTGTTTTCATGAGCTCCCTTTTACCTGCCACAACTAACAAAAAGAGCACTATTTTTAGATGTTTTTATTTTTAAGGCAATAAGGATTATCAACTTACTCATTATCTCCCCAGTTTCCAAATGCCCATTGGTATTACCAGTTTAGTGGGAATAGAAAATATGACAGGAAAGAAAAATATGTGAAAGATCTGAAAAGTTTATAGTCAGAACCAACATTGTGCAAAATGTTTAAGACCATAGATAACTGAATAAGTGAATTTAAGAGTGCAAGCTTTAAAAACTTTGCTGCATAAAAATTGTTATGTTCTGTTATATAACAGTTCATGTTCTCACAAAACTGATGGTTTATAGATTAGGCACTAAAATTGAAGTCATTGTTGGAAAAATGATGCACATGGTTCCTATAGTTCAAAAGCAATATGGAGGTCAGTAAAACAATGGAGTAGAAGATATCAGTTTCATCTTCCCACAAATAATCAACATGAGACAGATGTTCATGAACAAAAATAACCTGGAGAGAGAGACTCACAGTTCCAATTAATAACCTGCAGCAACATAGTAGGGAGAAAGAAATGGCTACGCAGAAAGGATCCCTGGAAGATCAGCATATCTGAAATGTGCAGAGACAGCTAGGGACAAGGAAGAGTGGAGACTATGAATATCAGCCACAAGGTGGAGTCACTGTGGTCTCTAATGGCGTACCTGCAGTGCAGAGGAGGGGGTAATTTGTGCCACTGAGATAACCCACAGTCATTGCCACCACAAAGGCAAAGAGAAATATGCTATTGAGCTCCCCCCCCCCAAGAATTAGCTACTGCACTGCTCTTCTGGGACCAAGGATGCTACTCTCTATATTCCATGTGCACCATAGACATTGTAGCCACCTTCACAGTGAGCTAGTCTACATCTCAGAGCCACTGGAGCCACTGCTGTTTTGTTTATACCCATGTTCCACCAGAACCAGAGTTGGAACTAGATCCCGACTCCACAGTCTTGGAGATGCTGGTGCTCTGTGTGTACCTGCATTCTGGATCCTGGCTCTTTGTTCCTCAAGCAAGTGCATTACAAACTCTTGAACCACCACAACAATGGGCATATCCTCACCGCAGCCCCTTGAGCAGTGATAGCCCTGCACATACGGATGTTCCAGACCAGGGTTTTGTGATTGCTTTGTAACTGTCAGTGCCTTGTACCCTGTTACCAATGGAGCAAAGGAAGTGCCTGCTTCTTAGACACTGATCCACCACTTCCCCAGCCTCATAGCCATTATTTCCTTAACATATGCCTGTACTCTAGACTCCAGCCTCAAGGGAAAAAAAATGAAAAATTCCTAGAAAAATGCATCCTACCAAGACTGAACTATGAAGAAATAGAAATTCAGAACAGGACAAATTAAGAAAAAAGTCTCCCACTGAAGAAAAACCCAGAACGTGATGTCTTCACAGATCAATTCTACCATTTAAATAATTAATGTCACTCTTTCTCAAACTCATTAAAAATGACAGGCCAGCATTTCCCTGATACCAAAGCCAGACTAGTACCCAAAAATAAATAAATTGCAGGCCAATATCCTTGCCGAACAGATATAAAAAAGAAATCCTCAACTAAATACTAGCAAACTTAATTCAACAGCATATTAAATTGATTCTCTACCATAATCAAGTGAGATTTCTCCCTGGAATTCATGGATGGGCCAACATGTACAAATTAATAAATGTAATAAATCACATTAACAGAATGAGTGACAAATATGTATGATTATCTCAATAGATGCAGAAAAAGCATTTGATAAAATTAAACATCCTTTTATAATAAAAACTATCAAAATTAGGTATAAAATAAAAACAGCTCAACACAGAAAAGTCCATATATTACAAGCCCACAATTAACATCATACTCAATGTGAAAAGCTGAAAGCTTTTTTTCTAGGATCAGAAAAAAGAAAGGGCCACCTGCTCTCATCAAACCTATCAATATAGTAATAATGATTTTAACCAGAGCAATTAGACAAGAGAAAGAAATAAAGGTATCCATATCAGAAAGAAAAAAGTGTATTGTCCCTGTTTGCAGAATATATATACCTAAAGACTCTACCGGAAAGTGTTAGGACTAATAAACAAATCCAGTAAATTTACAGGATACAAAATCACCATATAAAAGTCAGTTGCATTACTATACTCTAACAACAAACTATACAAAAATCAAGAAAACCATCCCTTTTACAACAGCATCAAAAGAAAAAAAAGACTTAGAAATTAATTTAACCCAGGGGTAAAAGATCTGTACACTGAAAACTATAAAACATTAATAAAACAGATTCCAAAATATGCAAATAAACAAAAAGATAGTGTGTGTTTATGAATTGAACAAATATTGTCAAAATATCCATAATACCCAGAATAATCTATAGATTTACCACAATTTCTACAAAAATTTCTTTGAGATTTTCACATAAATAGAAAGAAAAATCAGTTCTAAAATTAATATGGAACCATGAAAAATACTAAATAACCAAAGCAATCATGAGAAGGAAGAACAAAGCTAGGAGCATCATATTTACAGATTTTGAAATATATTATAAAGCTATAGTAATCAAAACAGTACTGTCATATTAACAGACACATAAAGTGATGGAACAGAATAGAAAATCCAGGAATAAATCCATGTTTATATAGTCAATTAATAATTAGCAAAGGGCCCAATAATGTACAAAGGAGGAAATAGTGTTTCTTTAATTAATGATATTTTTAAAAACTGGGTATACATATAAAAGAATGAAATAAGATTATCACACTATACATAAAAATCAGTTTAAAAATGGATTAAATTTAAATGTAAAATCTAAAGTCGTAACACACCTAGGAAAAAACAGTAGAGAAAAAGATCATTGGCAATGGCCTTGGCAATAATTTTGGGATATAACACAAAAAGCAAAGGTCACAAAAGTAAAAATAAACAAGAAGGAGTACCTCAAACTAAAAATTTTCTGCACAACACAGGAAACAATCAACAAATTGAGATGGAAATCTGCAGAAGGGGAAAAATATTTGCAAAACATGTATATTATAAAGGGTTACTATTCACAGTATATAAGGAACACATACATACAAGTTAGTAATAAAAACAAATTTTTTTTAAGTGAACAGAGGCTCTAAATAGAAATTTCTTCAAAGAAGACTAAAAATTATCAACAGGGATATGAAAAAATGTTCAACATTATTAATTGTAAGGCAAATGCAAACTAAAACCACAATAGGATATCACCTTACACCTATGTTATCAAAAAGATGGGTGCGGTAACTGCCTCATGCCTGTAATCCCAGCACTTTAGGAGGCTGTTGCAGGCAAATCATTTGAACCCAGAAATATGGGCAACATAGCAAAACCTCACCTACACAAAAAAATTTTAAAAATTAGCCAACATGGTGGCACATGCCTGTGGTCCCAGCAACCTGGGAAGGTGAGGTGGAAGGATCGCTTGAGCCCCAGGAGGTTGAAGTGACTGGCTGTGAGTTATATTCCAGCCTGGGCAACAGAGACAGACCTCAACAACAAAAAAAGAAAAGAAAAACAGAAGGAGAGGGAGGGAGGGACGAAGGGAGGGAAAAAAGGGGGGGAAGGGAACCCTGGCACAGTATTGGTAGAAATTTAAATTAGTACAACCATTATGGAAAAGAGTATAGAGGTTCCTCAAAAAATTAAAACTAGAACTATCGTATGATTCAGCAATGCCACTACTGGGTATATATATAAAAAATGTGAAAGACATATGTCAAAAAGAAATCTTCACTCCCATGTTTATTACAACATTATGACAGTAGTCAAGGTATGGAATCAATGTGCCTACCAATGACTGAATAGATGAATAAAATGTGTATACACAATAACATACCTTTCAGCCTTAGAAAAGAAGAAAATTCTGTTACTTATGGTAATATATATGAACCTGGAGGACATAATATTAAATAAAATAAGCCAGGCATGGACAAACACTGCATGATTTCACTTATATGTTAATTCTAAAAAAGGCAAACTCATAGAAACAGAGAGTAAAATGGTAATTACCAGAGGCTGAAGGGTGGAGGAATTGGGGATATGTTGGTCAAAGGACACAAAACTTCTGTTAGGAGAGATGGGTTCAAGAGATCAACTGTACATCATGGTGACTATAGTTGAAATGACATATACTTAAAAACTGCTATGATAGAAGATTTTGTCTCACCACACACACAAAAAAGGCATGTGAAATAATGCATGTGTTAAATAGCTTAAGTTATCCATTTCACAATGTATGCACATATCAAAACATCATGTTTTATGCCATAAATATTAGCATTTTTCCTATCAATTAAAAATAATCATAATGTATTCTATACTTGAAATTTGTTAGAAGAGTAAGTCTCAAGTAGTCTTACCACACAGAATAAAAGGTAACCGTGTGAGTTGATAAATATGCAAATATATCATATTGTACACCTTGACTTTATATATATAATTTTTGTTTTTCAATTATACCTCAATAAATTTGAAAAAAATCTATTGAATATTTTCAGTGTTTCTAACTGTGACTTTCTGGTCTGGAAGTAACTGGATAGTATTATCATTATTTAAAAGTTGTTTGTCATAAGTAAATTTCATACTGGAGAGTTATGGAGAATAATTTGATCATAAAAGGAATAAAGACAACAAGGACTAGAGGAAATGGTAGCAAGAAGTATTTAGAACCTGGACAGCTATATAATAGTGCTCCCTTGATGAAGCAGATGTTTTAGAAACATGATTAAACCTTCAACAGTCAATGAAATCTGGAACCTAAAGCATGGAACAAAAGTCTGTTCTGTTTGGGTGAAACTAAAAAATCACAAGTTTTGGTTTTTGTTTTCACTAACATAGAAAATATAAGCAAAGAACATGTAAGATGACGATCTCATTGGGACTATTGCTATCTCATTAAAGTATTGGACAACCAATTCCCATTACCATCCCTTCCAGATGTTTTAGGAAAAATACAGCTATTATTTGTGAAACATACCAAATGATTTCAGCTACTAAACTGTGTTTGGCTGAATTTAGGATGATTTGGGCAGCAGAAGGATCATTTCTGGGCAAATTATTTCTTTAGGGGCATAATTAAAAATCTTAGATTCTTTGCAAACACAGCATAAATAATTTAAGCACTATCAGAAGTTTATTCTAGTGATGAGGCAGTGATAAAAGAGAATGTTGTGTTTATTGGAAACACATTTTCACATGCACAAAGTTTATCTAATTAGCACTATAATTTTAAGCTCAAACTATAGTTTCAAAATTTACCTGTTCCTTTTCATATGTACTCTTTAAATGAATTAGATACAGCTTTTCACATTTTTGTTTATCAAGAAGCATGATAGAAAAAGTATAATATTTGAGATAAGATAGAAGTAGGCTAACAACTAAGTCCTATTTTTTCAAGTGATTCAAACCCTGTAAGACTCAGTTTCATTACATATAAAATGTACTCAAAATCCCTCCTCACGTGGACTTTATACCCTTCTTATAGGAAAGTTTGCAAAATCCAGACTCATGAAACTGAAGCATGTTCCACTAATTCAAGAGCACTTCATAGTTTGCAAGCCCAAAATGATAGGTTGCGTTGAAGAGGATGTATGTCAGAACAGTAATTGTTTAATATTTTGCGTTGATATATAATATTGTAAATTTATGAGATACATATGACATTTTGTTATATGCATAGAATGTGTAACAATCAAACCAGTGTATCTAGAGTATCCATTGCCTTGAATATTTGTCATTTATATATGTTGGAAACATTTCAAGTCTTCTAAATATTTTGAAATATACATTATTTTTAACTATAGTCCCCCCCACTTTACTCTCCAACAATGGAATTTATTTCATTTATCTCAATGTACTTCTACTTGTTAACCAATCTCTCTTCAACTCCTGCCACACATACCTCCCAGTCTCTGATAACAATCATTCTACCCTCTAACTCTGTAAGATAAACCTTTTTAGCTTTCACATGAGAAATTGTGATATTTCTCTTTCTATGCCTGAGTTACTTCACTTAACATAATGACCTCCAGTTCCATTCTTGTTGATGTAAATGACAGAATTTCATTCTTTTTATGGCTGAGTAGCGTTTCACTTTATTTATATACCACATTTTCTTTATCCATTCATCTTAGGCTGATTTCATATCTTTGCTTTTGTGATAAAGTGCTGCATTAAACTTGAGGGTACAAGTATCCCTCTGATATACTGATTTCCTTTCTTTTGAATGAAGATTCAGTAGTAGAATTGCTGCATGGTACGGTAGTTCTATTTTAAGTTTTTGAGAAATCTCTGCAGTGTTTTCCGTAATTGTTGTGCTAATTTATATTTCCACCAACAATGTATAAGAGATCTCATTTCTCCATATCCTTACCAGTATATGTTATTTTTGTTTTTTTAACAATAGCCATTCTGACAGGGTGAGATATCTCATTGTGGCTTTGATTTGCATTTTCCTGATGATTAGTGATGTTGAGTATTTTTTTATATACCCGTTGACTCTTCATATGTCTTCTTCTGAGAAATGTTTATTCATGTTCTTTATCTGTTTTCTAATGGTATTATTTGTTGTTTTGTCATTAAGTTTTCTGAGTTCCTTGTATATTTTAGATACTAGTCTCTTGGGAGGTAAATGGTTTGCAAATATTTTCTCCTATTTTAACAGTTGACTCTTTACTCTGTTGATACTTCCTTTGCTGAAGAAGCTTGTGAGTCTAATGTAGTTCCATTTGTCTTTTTTTAGTTTATTTTTCCTGTGCTTTTGAGGCCTCAACCATAAACTCTTTCCCTAGAACAATAACCTGAAGTGCGCCTCTTACATATTTTTCTAATAGTTTTATAATTTCAGGTCTTACATGTGAATCTTCAATCCATTTTGAGTTGACTTTTGTATGCAGTGAGAGATAGGAATATATTTTTATTCTACTTTATATGGATATCCCGTTTTTTCAGCAACATTTATTAAAGAGACTCTCCATTCCCCAATATATGTTCATTTTCAAAAGACTATAAATACACATATTTATTTCTGGATTTTTTATTTTGTTCTATTAGTCCATGTGTCTGGCATAAAACCACTGTTTTGGTTACTCGCCTTGTAATAAATGTTGAAGTCAGATAATGTGAAACTTCCAGCTTTGTTCTTTTTGCTATGTATTACTTTAACTATTTGAACTCTTTTTGATCATTCCAGATTCAGGGTTGTTTTTTTCATTTCTATGAAAAATGAAATTGCTAATTTGATAGGAATTGAATCTGTAGATTGCTTAGGAGAGTACAGTCATTTTCACAGTATTATTCTTTTGCTCCATGAGTATGGAATGATTTTCCATTTGTTTGTGTCCTCTTTAATTTCTTCTATCAGTGTTTTGTAGTTTTCCTTGTAAAGGTCTTTCACCTCCTTGGTTAAACTTATATCTAAAGATTTTTTTGTAGCTACTATAAATATAATTGCCTTTTGTATTTCCTTTTCTACTAGTTCACTATTGGTGTATAGAAATGCTACTGAATTTTTAAAGTTTACTTTGTATTCTGTACCTTTACTGAATTTTTAAAAGCAAATCCAAGGGTTTTTTGTTTGGTTTTTATTTTTTTGGTGGCGTCGTTAGCATTTTCTCAATATACAATCATGTCATCTGCAAAGAAGGACATTTTGACTTCCTCTTTTCCAACAATGGAGATATTTTATTTTATTCTCTTACCTGACTGATCTGGCTAGAACTTCCACTACTATGTTGAATAGGAGTGGTGAAATTGGGCATCTTTGTCTTGTTTGAGTTCTTATGGGAAAGATTTTCAAGGTCTTCCTCTTCTGGTATGTTGTTAGCTGTGACTGTTGTATGGTGTCCTTATTATGTTGTTATATTCCTTCTATGTGAAGTTTGTTGAGAGTTTCTGTCAGAAAGCCATGTTACATTTTAGCAAATGTATTTGCTGCATCTATTGAGATGTTTTTTGTGTTTCATTCTGTTGATGTGATGTATCATGTTAATTGATTTGTATATGTTGAAATGTTCTTGTATCCTAGGGAAATATCCTACTTGATCGTGGTACAATATCTTTTTGATGTGTTGTTGGATTTGGTTTGCTAGTATTTTAATATCTATGTTTTTAATATCTATGTTTTAATATCTATGTTTAATATCTATGTTTTTAATATCTATGTTTTAATATCTATGTTTATCAGGAATATTTGTCTATAATTTTCTTATTTGTACATCTTTGTATAGTTTTGGTATCAACGTAAAGATGACCTTATAAAATGAGTTAGGGAAAATTCTTTTCAATTATTTGGAATAGGTTGAGTAAAATTTATGGCAATTTTTTTTTTAATCAAATTCATCAGTGAAGCCATCTTGTCCTGGACTTTTCTTCTAAGGGAGACTTTTTATTAAGTTGAGCCAATCTTGTCACTTGTTATAGGTTTGTTCAGTAATTCTATTTTGTCCTTATTCAATCTTAGTAAGTTGTATATACCTCAAGATTTATCCATTTCCTCTAGGTTTTCCAGTTTCTTAGCATATAGTTGTTCATAGTCTTTCTGATGGTCTTAAGTGTATCAGTGGTATCAAGTGTGATGTCTGTTTTTTTCATTTCTAATTATGTTTAAGTCTTCTCTCTTTTGTTCTTGGCGATTTTAGTTACAGGTTCTGTGATTTTGTTTATCTTTTCAAAAAAGATAACTTTTTATTTCATTGATTCTTTGTATTTTTTTTGGTCTCTATTTTGTTTAGTTCTGCTCTGAGCTTTATTATTTCTTTTTTTCTACTGTTTTGGGATTTGTTTTTTTCTTATTTATCTAGGTCCTTGTGGTGCATAGATTATTTAATCTAAATATTCTTACTTTTTGACATGGGTGTGTATTGCTAAGCACTTCTTTTTTTAGTACTGATTTTGCTGTATCTCGTGTTTTAGTATGTTGTCTTTTTATTTTCATTTGTTTCTAGAATTTTTCTTCATTTTTTTCTTAATTTTTTCATTGACCCAGTGATGTTGTTTAATATCTTTTTTTTTTTTTTTTTTTTTTTGAGTTGGAGTCTCACTCTGTCGCCCAGACTGGAGTGCAGTGGCCACTCCCGGCCACCGCAGCCTCGACCTGCTGGGCTCCGGTGATCCTTCCGCCTCAGCCTTCCAAGTAGCTGGAA